>JBCAUA010218626.1:0-36699 GCA_038406235.1 Peronia verruculata | reverse complement strand
TATCTTGGCCCTCTTTTGTGATACCGGACCATCTTGGGATACCTGACCATCATATGATATCCAACCATCTTTGTGAGGCTGTTCAAAGCAGAACTAAACACAACACTGAATACCACATTTTTTTACTTGTTTCATGGAAAGGTTTGTATGAGCAAACAGAATTTATCTGATCTGGTGATAATTTGCTCTGTCACTTGTGCCCTCAGTTACGAGAAGCTGGCGGATTGGAACCACTCGTACTCCTGTTGCACTCTGGCAGCGATGAAGTGCGGAGAAACGCAGCCTGGGCTATCACAGTTTGTGGAGTAGATGAAGCCACAGCCATCGAAATTTGCAAACTGGGGTAAGAGCCCTTAGGCATGGAGATTAGATGTTTAGTGAATATGCCTTGTGCCCAGAACAAATAAACAATGGGCTATTTCAAGTTATGGCTGTTTTTAACCATTTTCCAACTGAGACACCAAAATTTCATTTAAAAAAAAATTTTTTTACACAAAAGTAAAATTCAACCTTACTAGGCTGAAAAACAAAATTTGATATCTGAGTTGTAAAGTAATTAAAAACGGCTGTAACTCTTTCCAACTCATTTGCCCTGGGCGCAAGACATATTGTAAATTGCTAGACTATGTTCTCCTTTACTGGAGGTCTTATTTGATATTCTTACAATCCCTTTGAACTAACCTTGCCCTTTCATGATGTCACAGGTATAGAACAGATTTGTTTAATGGGCAAATTGTTTTGACTAGCCCTGTCACTTTCCTTTGCCAGACAGGAGAGGTGTCAATCAAGCAGTGTCAGGAAGAAAAATGTCACTTAGTCTCCCATTACTCCAGATTCATGGACCTCAATACAGATAGAGCTTTCCTTAAGACTTTAAAACAAATCATTGCTTAGAAATTATACAAAGTATAATTCTATATATGAAACAGTCTATCCTTTGTCAAATTTCAGGCTAATGTATGCAAAAAGAGTGAACTCATGAATTTGCAAATTTAGCTCTGGTGAGTTATGACATGGACAAGTTGACAGAAATAGAACTGAATTTTGTCAGAAAGATTTACCTTGTCCCTAAATAAACCATGAGATTAAACTTAATATTAGGAAGACTCATAAATGTGGTGATTTCTGGCAGTGTTTTATGAGGCATTTTTTTTTTTTTTTTGTTCATCTACTCTCCAGCGGCCTGCAAATTCTTCAAGATATTCAGCTATCCCAGTCGAGAAACAGCTCATTCACAGAGGCTGCGCTGCAACGACTTCTAGACAGCAATTTGTCAGCTAAATTCTCATTGTATAATCACTTAGGTAAGTATAACAACTACAGCGATATTATTATATTTGTAAAGTGTCTTGAGCCTAGAGCAAATGTCGAAAGTCTCATCTGGTGATCCAGAGTTATGGCCGTTTTTAACTTTTTAACTGTTTTCCAACTCAGATACCATTTTTTTTTTTTTGCTAAGGTTAGAAAAGGTTAGATTTTTGTTTTGAAAAAAAAAAAAAAAAAAAATTTTGATATCTTAGAAAATAGATAAAAATGGCCATAACTCGAAATTACATGGCGTGACTTCCGACTCTTTGCCCTGGGCATAAGACTTATTATCAACATCATAATATGGTGTGCATGTTCATTACTGATAAAGAACATGGTAGCCAGCCATCATTTATTGTTCAAATAAAAAGTATATGTGAACTATCAATGGTCTGACTTATTGAGCAATTAACAGATAAGATAGGACAAGATAAGATAGGATAAACTTTATTTGTCCTCAGAAGAAAATATCATCCAAAGCTGATGGGATACACTATATGTAAGACACATTCATATTACAGGCAGACAAAACTATCACTCATAGCAGTAGAACAAGGCAGAATCAAGAAACACTGTCTCACCTTGATAATCGTACTACTGATGGTAGAAATTAGTTTTTGAAACACTCACGATTAGGTCTTACATGCGACAAACTCCCAGTTCTTTCAGAATATTTCAATTAATTATAAAGTAGGTGCACAGAGTGTTCCCAGCCATGATATTTTGAGGCAAACCAGCAAGGGAGTAACTTACAAAGATACTAGAAGAGAACTTACGGTCTCCCCGAGAGATATTTTGTATATAGCCCTGCGACTTTAAGTGCATGGCAAGCATGCGCAACTTGATGTTGATATTTTGGTGATTAATTACTCTAAGAAAAGGTGTTTTGAACCCCTCATACTGTCGAACATGCAATTTGGATCAAGCACTCTAGTGAGTTCACGTTTCAATTATTATCGCCTTTTTAGAATAATGTCAAACATCGTTAGCTTTCTTCGGCTTTATGTAAGTGGAAACACAGATCTTTACCCCATGTGCCAAATTTCATGTGGATCCATTCAATAGTTTTTGAGTCTATAAGCCTCTTGTGGGCTTTGTTGCAGATTTGTAGTATAGGTTTAACTACCCATCACAGGAAGAACATAAACATTGGCAGAGTCAACTTTATAAAGAGGACCTGTTAATTTGGGATGCATTCAAAATAACCTTTCATGCTAATTTTCCATCTGCAGGACCAGGCAATTTGATAGAGGACGGCTTCTTTGACTGCGGTAAACTCAAACAAGGTACCCCTTTCAAAACCTTGGAGGAATTTTGCAGCCAAGAGATGAACGACAAGCGGCCTGTTCTTCTCATCAATGCTAAAGTTGGAAGAGAGTGAGTTCATTTTGTGCATGTTTGATAAAATATCTCACGCCCAGGGCAAGTCAATCGGGGAGATTTCCAGTTATGGCCCTTTTTAACTATTTTCCGACTGAGACACCAAAATTTTTTATTTCTTTTCCACAAAACGAAAATTCAATCTTTTCTAACCTGAAAAGAAACATTTGGTATCTGAGTCTGAAATAATTAAAAACAGCCATAACTCGCGATTGCTTGGAGTGACTTTCGACTCATTTGCTGTGGGCGCAGACAAATCCATCTTTAGCAATTCCTCATGTCTTGACAGGATATAGTCTGATAGATAAGAAAACATGAGTCACAATGAGGCTTAGCAGAAAAAGCATTAACCTAGTGACTGGCAAGAAAACAAGTAGATAATTTTGAGTCATCAAACCAAAAATATTTTGGATTTGACTGCTACAAATTTCATCAAAGTAAACAAAAATACTGCTGCTAACAAAGGTATTTGCATCTGACTAGTTGGTACAAAGTCATCGATTTTAATGTAGAAGATACAAGGAAAGGAGTACACATGTTTTCTGGCAGCGAAAGCGTTAACCTGTTCATGATACAAGGTCAGTTTGTTTCTGATTGTACTCTGTATCTTATAGATCCCTTGTACTGCACTTGTACTTGTTTACTTTCACGTTGGCCATTTTGGGTTTGCTTACTTTGTGGTAAACTTCCAAATCTGTGACATCACATGCAATGGATCAGTAATGAAATCCACTTCACTTATTTATTTCCACCTTAGCCATATTGAGTTTTCTTGATCTTGTGGAAACTTCAGGATTCATTATATCACATGTAATAGATCTATAATAAATAACACAAAGACAGAAGATGACCATCTGCATGTGTTACCATAGTCCAGCAGCTCCAAGAGGCATAAGGAGCACAGTATATTGCAGCAGAATCTTAGCATTGTTACTGTATAAGAAAAAAATGTTAAAGTGGTGTCCGTCACAGTATGGGCTATGGAATCACCAATTACAGTATAGACTGATCAAGGAGTTGTGTAAATATGGAGTCGGTTAATTCTGCCTTCCTTTGTCTGACGCATCATCATGAAATGAAGGGTTTCATGGCTAAATGCAACAAACGCCATTTTTTTAAAATTTTGAGTTATACCCCTCAATACTGGGAATGGTGATAGTATTATATGGTAAGAACTTTCCTTTTCACCAAATGCGACTTTTGCTGAATTTGCTGAGAAAATGGCTGATCACTTTTGTTAACCCTTATTATTCCTGATTAGTAAAGGCCATGCCACTAAATTGCAATTTCTGGGCTTTGTAATTAATCTGTTTCAGCAAATTTAACTCAAATGAATTTTTAGATTGACATGCCAGTGTTCTATGAAGAAAAAAAAATGTGTTAAAAATGCATTCACTGTTGAAAAACATGTGATTTGTCCAGTCACCTCAGTTTGACAAGCACCTGATTTTTTATTGTGTTGCATCTCATGGCTGAAGGACAGACATGAAATCAGTTCTCCAACTTAATGGATTAATAGAGGGAACCATTCTGTACTGGCTGAGAGATAATTAATGTCTTTTCAGTATCAAAATTTTTCTATTTGCACAATATCAAAAATTTTAACAAGGAAATATGTCACCATGCAGAGAAGTGCCAATTCTCACAGAGCAATTTTTAATATATGTATTCTTTGTTCATCAGGGATAATGCTCCAGATGCCAGCAAGACGGAGGAGCTAGAAAACAAAGTTGATGTCTCCAAAGCTCCTAAAGAGACGCCCGCCAAGGGAAATAACCGCAAGGAACAGAAAGGGTAAGTATGGAAGAAAACCACGATAATGTTAAAATTGAATGTTGTGTTGTGATTCTTTGAAATGTCTATTTGATTGCATTAAATGTCTTTGTGACTCTCTAGAATATCTATATGATTCTACTCTATGTCTGTATGACTCTTCCAAATGTCTTGTCATTCTTCCAAATATCTGATGATTCATAAAATGTCCTGTCAGTCTATAGCAGCTTCAAAGACACAGATTTATGTTGAACATCCTGATGTCATTTTCAGAAATGTGTCTTTTATTAATCTATGGCAATATTGTTCAACTATCCTACAAACTACTGCTATACCTTCCTCTCTTCAAATCAATCTGTATGCTTACCACTTACCAATTTCTCAGTTCTGTCATAAGTTGTTTTGGAGTTAACTTTTAAGATTAATAAGAAAGAAACTAGCTGTTTTGAGCCAGCTCCAGGCTTGACAGCTGTAACAATATCACTGATGGAGTTGGGAAATTTATCATGGGAAAGCACATGTAATATCTATTGATGTTCGGATGCAATTTCTTTGTTTCCTGAGCATATATTGTGCTTATATTGCATGGTGGAATCTGCCAGTCTTTTGCTGTTTTTGAAGCAAAAGCAGTGAAATATAAGATAAGATAAGATAGACTTAATCCCCAAAAAAGGAAATTCGGCCAGAAATTCGTTTCAAGTTGATCAGGAACAATAATTATGTGTAAGACACATTCACATTACATACAGACAAAAATATCACTCACAGCATAACACGAAGGCAGAGCCAAATAACATGTCTTTATTGTTTAGAATCATTAAAGTATTTGTGAGAAAGTAGGTGCAAAATCTACTGTTAGTTGTTGAAAGAATTATATCTCCCATAGAATACAATGCAATGTAAACAAGGTATGATCATCATTATAACAAAGCAATATTACTCAATGTCTGAAGATGCCGCTGTTTGCATTAAATGTGTTACGTCATTATCATTACCCTTTGGTACAAACACAATCAAAAGTTTCAGAATTTACAGGTGAACAGATGCCCCAAGAGTACCAAAGAGCATTTACAAAGAGGTGTAAATATGTAACTTGAAAAAATCCTAAGTGTCTTTTGAATCATCTGAGTTTTCATTTTATTTCACAGAACTGCCACTCCTTCAACGTAAGGAAGAAAAATCTTTTAGTTTGAAATTTTTATGGTTTATATTTACTGCCGCATGCTGCAGAAGATTTTTTGCAAAAGCAAGAAGCGTGATCATTTCTTAACCAGCCAGTTTTCAGGAGAAATGTTTATAGACATAGAAACCCACAATACAGGCAAAAATTATTATTTTAATTTTGATATTGACAGCAGAATAGAATAGGATTATAGATCTTAACAGACATATTTAAAATTGTGACTGGCCTTTTTTGTGGTCAGTGTCTTAAATATCCAGTAGCAAGTCAGAGGAGGAACATTCCTGTCATCCTAGATTCCGTCTCGATCAGGTTTTCTTCTTTTTTTTTTTTTTCTTTTCTTTTAATGTGAGAAAGAAACAGAAGAAAAAAAAAATTGTTTATTGCATATATAATATAATTTGAAAGGCCAGAGTTTTTTTGTTTTTTTTTTTAAATGAACAGGTTTAATAGAGATGTAAAGTAAATTTCTTGAGTTTTATATAATGATTCCTTCAGAAATCACAGTAAAGCTAAGACCAATAACATCTTACTATCTAGTGCCCTGCAAATGAATTATCCATTTTACCAATCACAGTATAAGTCGAATTCTCCTCATACTGTTGAAAATTATTATATCTGCAATGTATTTATTTATGCACCTCTCATTGTAGTCACTCGTTCAGGTTTTCAGTTATTTTCCACCTTATGTATACATATTACAATGTAAGCCATGCAGTGAGTTATTTCTCCGTCCCAGTAATTCACCAAATGTTTGCATTCTCTTCACTACGCATTATAGTCAAACACTAAACTTCATAATCTTATCTAAACATTTCACATTTTTGTTTCTATCTTAAAAATCCATCGTTATTGTGAATGAAGGAAATTAACTCAATACTTATCTGGATCAATTGAACATCATGTCTTTGCCAGGGACGGCTGCATTGATTGACACTTTGATTTTTTTTGTTGATTTCAGATGTTTCTTTCCTTCCTGTTTGAGAATTTGTTTAATTCATTTTCCAACAGTGGTGTACTCTTTAAACACCTTTTAAAAGTTCTGTTCAAGAAATTTCCACAAATCATGAGTTCATTCTGGCAATATAGCATCACACTTTACACAAGCCATTTTTGCCAAAAAACGTTTTCTTGGTTTATACTTTTGACCATCTCAGTGCACAGGCTAAACTCATGGCTAAAGAAAAAACAGAAAAAAAACAACAACATTAACAACAACAACAACAACAAAAATAGACAAAGAAGTTGCAAAGGTAGACAAGAGGCAGTCCAAAATTAATCTGCATGTTTTTTTTCACTAATGTTTGCAGACGTAATCGAAGCTCTTCCCGAACATGGAACCAAGATCCTCCAGAGTTTAGAAAAGGGTATAGAACTGCATCGATGTGGCTTTTGACTATTACTCTGGCATACAATAGAACTGTTCCAGCTAGCCAGGCCCACTTCTCGACTCCAAACACAAACTCTAGCAATGAAAACAAGCAAATTCCTCCCTCTTTGCACGCTGACCTTCTTCTGAGAGGCTTTCACTTCCTCAATCTGATCTCTTTAATGGGAAGCATCTAGTGATGATCCACTTCCCCATTTTTAAAAAACTTAGATTCACAAACCTTGTTTTTTGTATTTCTTTTCTGTGGAGAAAAAAAAAAAGAATATGGCATTTACTTGAGTGGGATTACAACTGATTCTTACAGTATTCTTTTTTGTTCCAAATGCAAACAGAGACCAGTTTCAAAATTTGATACATAACCTTGTGGCGAAAAACATCTAAATGAGATGCGACACAATGAAATCAGGCTCTTGTCAAATTTTGAACATATGGAGTTATTGGTATCAGTGTAAAGATTATTCATTTCCCGTCTTGTGCGTGAAAAGATAATTGTTCTATCTTAAGTAGAAGTTGAGATATTGGCAAATAAAGACGATGGGGGTGACCTGTTGCTGTAGCTGAATTTATCGAGAAAATGGCCGATCACTTTTGTAAATCCGTATTAATCCTTGTTAGGCCATGCCACCAAATCACAATTTTTGGGCTATTATTCAATCTATCTGAGTAAATTGAACGCTGAAATGCATTTTTAGATTGATATAGAAAGGTTTTGGGAAGAGAAAAAAAAATGCCTTAAAAATTCATTCACTGTTGAAAAACACGTAATTTCTCCGATTGGCTCAGTTTGACAAGCTCCTGATTTCATCGTGTCACGTCTCAAATAGTTAGATAGTTAGAAAGCAATGCAGATGAAAGCAGACATAGCAAAAGATATGGTAGGGAAAAACAGAGAAAAGTGAATTCGCCATATTCTGGGTCAGCTAGAAGCGGAAAATTAGGAGAAATGGACGGAAATATTACATGGACATCGTTAAGTAACCTTATGTGGTCTATAATGATAAAAAAGAAATCTTATGAAGAATATGTAATGAACAGGATGTCACTTTTCAGTTATTGTGAACTTTAGCCCCACATTTTACTGCGCATCCATCCGGTGTTCCAAAATGTAAACCACAACTCTCTGTGATTAGTTCTTGAACACGGGAGATGATCATTGTTCCTCTTGCACCTCTGTGTTGTTAAATTATGTCTACTATCGTGGTACACCTTCTAACATTGAACTGGCATCACTAACGATTTGTAAACAATTCCACGTGAGGGTCGATCCATTTTTAGCAGACATCACGGGACGTTTCCTTTTATGGATTGTTCAACGTGCAGCCGCATTTTATGAATGAAAGCGTGGGTAGCACAGTAAATAGAACAGCCACCCTACGCATGACCTGCGCAAGCTGAAAATGGGGGCCTAAAGTTTACAGTTACCAACTTTTCATTCTTGCAAATCACACTAATATTCAAATTGTTCTCCTCTGTCCTTCAATGTCCAGTTTGCCCAGTGTTCATTGACAAGGCAAAGATGGCTATCATCATAGAATTGACAAAAGTTTTATGAAATTTTATATATTACTTTCTCATCTGTGGGCAATCAAGCTTATCATTCTGCATACAAAGACATTTGCTGATTTTTTCTAGTCTGATATCTTGAACCTTGGAAAGAGAAGGTGTGGCATTTAGGAGTAGCTGTAAAAACATATTTTGCAGGTTTTAGAGTATAATAACATATCAAATAGATCTATATATATTTATATATATATGTTATTGTTTTATATTTGATTTACATTATGCTCATGTAATCCTGCTTATAGATTTATCATTATATTGCTGATATATTCATTTTCAAATTAGGCTTCCCTTACACATTCAATGCATTTTTTTGTCTTCAGATTGTTATATGGATTCAAACTAACCAGTGGTAGTGTCAACAGCATGATTTATTTGAATATTGCTTGCATCACCTATAGATTGCATTAGACATGTTATCATTGTAATAACTATTTCAAACCACTAAGAAAAAATCATGCATAGATTTCACTTGTAATAGATGAAAATGAATTTAAGAAGGCAATTCCGAGATTCAGTGCGGAAGAGAATCTTTTTTTTTTTTTTATTTTCTGTGTGCCAGTCTTAGAGCTCTATCATGAAGCTCACTGAAATGATGAATACCAGCGGAAATATGTGTGATATCACACATAACTTTTGTTATTGTTAAAGCAAACTAGTTTGAACCACTGCAAAAATACCAAATTTATTCTGATTGTCAAAAACTGTTGGCACCCTTTACTGCATGCTCTACAACATATTTTTGTTTCATACACTTCTCTAAGTTTATATGGCTCCATTCCATTCCACACCACAAAATATGAATCTAAACAGAATTCTCTAAGAGTTTCAGAATGTTTATAGTACATTGTAATGTAAAACACACTGCCTCTTATGACTGTAATTGAAATGAAATGGAAACTATCAGCCTAAACTAAAATATATTGACAATATTTTTATGGCTGCCTTCTCTCATGTCCTCTCTTTCATTGTCCACACACCACCACCACATCAGAAAACCCTTCCAAATGTTCTAAAACAAAAACAAACAAAAAAATTACACATTTCATAAGGTTAGTTTAGACATCTGTGCTCAAACATACATGTATTGACTGACAATGTTAAACCGGAATATTTTTTGGTCATACTTGTTTTAAAATGGCTGTTTGACCAATGAGTAAACAGCTTCTCTCGTTATAGTTCTAGTTTCTCTGTGCACTTTATTTGTGATGGTAAGAGCCATTTTTTTCTCAGCCAGCTAAGTTACTTCCCTTTGCCAGGCATAGATCCATTCATTCCTTGTTTGTGTTTATTTCTGTGTAAAAAAAAAGGGGGAGGGGGAAGGGGGTATGGCGACACGGAAGTATGACATCATAATTCTAAAAAAAAGTGGGGGGTAGGGCGGAAAAGGGAGTGTGAAACAAAATTTAAAAAAGGGGGGGGGGAGGTAGACACGGAAGTCTAACGTCATAATTCTCAAACAAAAAAGGCGGAGTGGGAAGGGGGTGGGGTCTAAATGCGGAAGTCTGACATCATAATTATTAAAAAAAAAGTGGTGGGAGGCAGAAAAGGAAGTAGAGACATTATATTGAATGGATCTGTAAGAAGGGCATGTATAACATAAACATTGTAAAGAAAAGACAAATTATTTTTCCTCTTTTCATGTGAAATATATGAATCAAAAACGTAGGCCTACTTAAAGATCATCAAGACAAGAAAAAATTTTGATCTTGTGCTGAAATTTTAATAATTTCCTGTCGCACATGTTTCAAATATCTAGAAAAAAGTGATTTTTTGTTTCCTCCTTTACAATGCTTGCCTTATACATGTATCTCTTCTTTTGTGGCAAAGGGAAGTAATTTGTCTGATGGTCAAAATGGTTCAACAGCCTCACGTTATGAGATCCTGTTATGTTATGTCAGGAATCTTGGTTTCTTGAGCACTAAATAGAGCATAACATAATTCAATACTTTGTTTTCCTGGCTCCATTGCATGTAGTGATTGTTGTCTCAATGGGGTAAATGTATCAGCTCTTTGTTGTGTCGGTGGCCTAGTGGCTGGGCTTTCAGACTTGGAATCTAATGTGCTGGGTGTGAATCCAGACTGGTCCTGATATTTTGTCCTTGAGAAAGACACTTTACACAAATTTCATGACTCACCCCAAGTTAAAATGGATACCTGATTCTAGACAGTAAATGATATTGCTATATTGATAAGGTTTAGGCTGTCCATGAGGCAGCTGCCTTGTATATTCCCCAAGCAACTGGGAACGTCTGTGTCTTCATGGGTCTGTCTGGCTATCAAGAGATTGTAGAGTTCTTAGAGGTTGTACATTGTAGAGGAATAGGCCTTGTATAACTACTTCTGTTACTGATATTAATTGCTGATATTTAGCTGATATTTATCATAGTTTATGCAAGTTTACAACAAAAGGTCTTTTTGCAAGAAAAATGGGAAAATGAGAACAAAAGTATGAAAGTTGGAGTCAGACATTCTATAAGTAAAAGTCTAATGATGAATATTTCTTCTGTTACATTTGAAACACTCTAGACGTTTAGACTAAATGTGAAAGTAATGAAATAATGCTGATGTTATATGGCCAGAAAGTCTATAACATTAAGTGTACTGTATGTTGGCGTATTAGGTACTCATCTGATGTATGCAGGAAACAAGTGCAAGAACTGAACCTATGATTTTCTTCTTTGAACTTTGAGTTTTATGATTCAGTTTTTGATATTTAGAGAAAAAGCAAAATACAAAAAAAAAAAACAAAAACAAAAAAAAAAAAGAGAGAGAGAGAAAAAAGAGAGAAGTTTTCTTTCGGTAGTTATTAATTGAAGCTGTACCTTCAGGAATATGTAAATCTTCTAAGCCAATGAATTGTTGTAAGATATAGGACCACAATCAGCGAAGACCCTGACATGGTACCAGATTTAACCAGTGTTGCTCGCTTAATAATTTGATTGTGTTTGTTCAGTTTGAGCAAAATGGGAAAGTTAAAGATCTGATCTGTATTATCCTGACAAATATGTTGGGCTCTCTTGTGGCAGTTCCATTTCACTTCATAATTCTTTTTCTGTCTCCGAGTTCATTTTGTGATTTGGAATTTTTTTCTTCCAGCAAGAAACAAAAGGACAGAGAGCTGGAGAAGCAGAGACTTGAGGAAGAGTAATGAGCTTGTTCTTTTGTTTGTTTGTTTGTTTGTCTTAGTTTGCATTCAGAGCACACGTTCTTGTCGTTCCAGAACACTTACTAGAGCATTTTCAATGCATGGTCACTTTCACTGCCTGCACAAGGGAGCTCACTCATACACACAAATATATGACCTTTGTTTTACGTGAATATTCTAAGAAGATAAAATACAAAGTATGGAAGATTATTTTTTTAAGAAGTTGCGTTCAACTGGTTCAACTTTCATTCAAAACAATACAAATAGTCTAGACTGTTATGATCTTATCATAAAAAAAAAAAATCATGTCTTTGAAAAAAATGAAGAAGACAGGTCAGCTTCATTTGCTGAACTTTTGTCATTAAATGACAGTAAGCCTGCACAAGGTGGCTGGAGGTCATGACCTGCTGACTTTGTTTGCATCCTAACATTCAACTCTTTGTAAATTGATATTTTCTTTTCTTTTCCCTTACATCTCTAGCTTTGCCAAGTTGTGAACTTATATGAGTCAAGATACAAAGTAAACAAATTTTACAATCTTTGAATGTTGACCATGATAATGTAGGCAGTGGACAAAGGGTCAGAATCTTGTGTCACAATCTCATGTGTCATTGTTTATCTTGTACCAAGTGCAAATGAGTCGGACTTACGGCGGGTGATTTTGAGCTACAGCTGCATTTTTAACAATTTTCCAACTCAGATACCAAATTTATTTTCTTTTTCAGTTTAGAATAGGTTAAATTCTTGTTTTGTGAAAAAAAAATTTTTTGGTACTGTGTCTGAAAATAGTTAAAAATGCTCGAAATCACTCGGTGACACTTACGCCTCTTTTGTCCAGGGCACAAGACATTTAGAAAACAGACTGAAAAGCTGAATTTGTTTAGATGAATTTACTTTGTGCTTTGGATGTTCTTCTATTCGTTGATTGCATTTGTTTCTTTGACACACAATTCATTGTGTTTTACTATTTCTAACATTGTGAATGCAGTCCTTCCATTTCAGCCCCAGTTTGACTCTTTATTTCGTCAACTTCAACTTCAAGTTCTATTTTGACTTTGAATCCACATGTAATCTCTTTTCTGAACTAAAGCCTTTCTCTGAAACTAAATTGCATTGAACCAGTTACCAGAATAAGTCCCCTATTCCCCCTTGTTTACACCATACACCTTAACAGTGTGACTTAAATGTGAACATTTATCTGATTTCATGTTGTGACTGTAAAGATTTGGTTTGCTTATGAACCCAGTGAGATCTAATGCACATAAAGGTTTGGTGGTTTCACCTGCAGCTTGTGAAGACATCCTTAATCCCAAAGTGAACGTGTTTTGATTTGCTAAGTTCTTACAATATTTGCACTTGATGTTCAGCGCCTAGCGTAACAGTCTATGTAACCATTATATGAAGGAAATGTTTTTTAAAAGCGGCTTGGCAAGTCTCCTGTGCTGTCCTAAATGTCCTCTAGGCAATGGGATGAGATAAGATATGATGAAACAAGATGGAAAAAAAAAAGCATTTGCTTATGAATGAATTTGTGCATCTGTAAAATTACTATTAGTTTGTTCTGTAAAAATATAATTTTCTACAGATACAAGTCTGTTGCTGTCTTTGAATATTATTAATATTGTTCATGTTATCATTACCATTGGTGTTTATTTGCAGACATTTCATTATTTAAACAGATTATTTGAATGAATGTAGCCAGCAGTATACTGCATTTTGATTTCAGAGATAATACCTAGTTATGTGTATATATGTATTCTTTTTTAAACTAAAATTGGAAGATCTACACTTATCACAAATGCATGCTGTATGACTCACTTTAAGCACAATATAAATAAATAGTATGAAACAAAACACAGAGCTCATTGCTAACATCTGTATGCGGAAGTTAGAGTTTTCTGTCTTGTGAAAATTGTTTTTCTGTCATGTCATTTCATGACATTGGGCATTTCAGTCAGGTTTTATTTCTCAATTCTTGCGATGCGCTATATCATCACACTTATATGATAACTGCCTAAATCTCTTTTGACCACTTTAAAGAAAATGAAACAAGTAATTTCCAATAGCCCAATAGCATCACACATGTTTTATTTGAAATAACACAAGCTTCTATTGGAATTCAATATTAGAAACAATGCTTGTAGGGCAATGTAATGAAAGACTCCAAGTATTCAGCTATGATCTGAACTCACCTTGACCAGAAAGTGGCTTAAGCAAATATCCTGTGGGAGTGATGATATGGACAGATGCTTTGAATTTATTTTTCACGGCATTCTTGGCTATGAGCACTACTTTGGGTTCGAAATATGTCTGTGATTTGTCCACAGTTCTTAGCTGAGCATATTTGCATCTGCATGCACTTAGATCAGTTCCTATATAGCAAAACAAATTAGTGCACTTTGGAAATCAGGAAAATCTTGTTTGTCAGTAACCCATAGTCACGAGATTGGGTACTGATTGATAGTGAAATGAGAGATAGGTTGATACAGCAAAGCACCGCATCAGTCCTAGATCCTGAACACATTTCTAAAATACCATATTGCTTTCAAATTCAATAGTACCTTAAATTTTACAATTAAACAAAAAATGATAAAGTTCCTCAATGGATGTTACAATATGGTGACCATTATTTCTTCAATTTCAAAATTTCTTTCAACATGACAAACCTGTTCCAAACAGCTAATAGCAAAATGGTTCACGCTTGGCTTTTTGTTATTATGATTTTTTTTTTTTTACCCTTTTTTCTTTTTAAAATCAGGTTTATTATCAGTATAAGGGGTGACCTTATGGATACTTACAATTTGTTTTGGTGTTCATAATATTTTTTCATATCTGCATAGTGGATCAACATAGT
Source organism: Peronia verruculata (assembly GCA_038406235.1). Taxonomy (NCBI): domain Eukaryota; kingdom Metazoa; phylum Mollusca; class Gastropoda; order Systellommatophora; family Onchidiidae; genus Peronia; species Peronia verruculata. Next base: position 22,106 of record JBCAUA010218626.1, on the reverse strand, counting down.
TTTGCACTTACCTTATCACAGCTCATACGCAAAGGCTGGCTATTGTAAATTATATTATGCACACTGTATTTCTTGTGATATGTTTTTGTGGATGTATTGTTTGCCTCAGACAAGGAATATAAAAAAGTCTAACCAATATTTTACAAAACTGAGTTTACTGTCATCATCCAGGTTGTTGTCACTCAATATGATAAAACTAAAAGTGTGGAATAAAATGCATTTTAAAAACAAAATGTAAATATCTTTAGCTTGACTCAATATTTAGTACTTCTCTAACTAATATCGTTGCTCATATTGTTCCCTGTTTATTTTAGCTTTCCCTGAAAGTTCAGTTGCAGTAATGAATAAATTTGCCTTAGATTTATTGTAAAAATCCATGAAACCAAAATTCGCCAGTTCTCTTAGACCTATACTTTTATATCACTGCAGCACTGCAGAAAGTTAACTATCACCAATGCTGTCAATCAATGTAAATTTGTTTACTCTTTTACTGAATAGTGTCGTCTGTTTGCCTTTTCTAGGAAGGAAAAAAAGAAATGTAGATTTGAATACAAATACATCTTCCAGTACAGTTCATTGACCCTGAATACCAACATGTATTAGACCTGAAGATCTAATCATTCAGAAATATAGCAAAAGATTCAGGAGAAAATAGCACTTAAGTACATTATAGAACAGAAAGTAGACCATTTGTTTTTATTTCTAGAAATGAGTGTAGGTCTCAGTTTATTTATTTATTATATGTTTATTTATTATTTATTTCCTATCTGTTATTTATATATGCAGTCCCTTATTTTTTATTTATTGCTTCTTTCTTTGTTTCTTTTTCTGTCATTTATTAATTTGTTTATTAATGATTTATCTATCTATTCATTTGTTTAATTATACACTTTTCTTTTCATCTGCTTTATTCATCTGTTATTGTTTTGTTAGTTTTTTTGTTTGTTTTATCCACATATTGATTTATCCGTTCATTTACTCATTTACTCTGCATAGTCTCGGCTATAATTTTTCTGTCAGTCTTACCTGTCTCGTGTTGTATGTATGCAGGAAGAGCAAAGCCCAGAAAGAGAAAGAAGAAAAGGCAAGAGAGGAAGAGCTGGCTGCCCAGCAGAAATTGCTGGAAGAAGAGGCGGCTAAAGCTGCTCCCTTCTGCCCTCCTGCCGATCCTCAACTGGTTAAATACATCGAGGATGTCATGGAGAAGATTTTGCCGCTTCCCACCACCAAGGCTCAAGTTGTAGCACTCGCTGAGTATGACACTCTTGATTTTAAAATTAACTCTTTTAACCTCAGAATTTTTAAACCTCATTTTGACGGAATGTTTTTTTCATTGCCCCTGACCTTAGGGGTAGCACTGTTTCAATTATGATACTATATTTTGTATTAGTATGATACATATATGCTGTATATCAAAGCAAAGGTAAATTTATGGTCATTTATGGAATTTCTCAGCAGCGCTGTGAGTGTTGCTCCAGAGTTAAAGAATTAATCATTTTCAAAATCATCAGGTTGAAGACGTTTAGAGGACTGGAGAGTTAGTGCGATAGGAGGGATATTCACATTACTCAATATGTGCATCATGTCAGATTGTACCAATTAAAATCAAAATTGACCAATGTTTTCTAGACTTAAAGATATTAAAACAAGCCAATTTTGGTTCAGATTGGTGCAATATGATATGATGCATGCATTCACCCTCTCGTCCTCTAATTAACTTTCTCAGAGAAAGTAAAGCAAAAATTTAATTAGCACTGTCCTGTGAGGTAATTAGTAGTCAGCACAGTAGTACCATCAAAAAAGATCAGAGGAAAAAAAAAACAGTTTGAGCAACAACAACCAAAAAAAAACCCACACAGCATTTATGTTGGACTCTAGTCAATACTTCGCACTGTGCTGACTTCAGAGCTGCTTGATTAGCTGTTTTCAAGTTTCCCTCTGAAAGATGTTACTGACACAAGGTTGCAAATCATCAAATCAGTTTTATGCCATAGAAGCCTTTTACAAATATCTGAATTTTGCATTCCATTAGGATTAAGAAAATACATGAACCTAACTTGCTACATGTTTTCGTATGCAGACTGTGATAGGTAATTCAAAGTGAAATTAGAACCTAGCCGATTAGAACGTAGCCCATTAGTGATTCAGGAATTTCGTTGTCATGTTATATTTGGAGTGCAATGCTAATGATACAGATAATGGAAGATGATTAAGAGATTTTTGTTGTTTTTTTCTCTCCCTTTGCAGGTTTGTATCTAACAAGATGGGAGGAAAAATTGAGCGGGGCCAAGTGGCCAATTTCAGCTGGGAACTTCCTCTTAGCCAAGTCAGATTTGAACTCAAGTCTAACGTCTTACCTATCGGCCGCATGAAGGCAGGGATACACATTCATAGAGCTCTTCTGTTTAAGGTTTGTAGAATAGGAGTCAGAAGTCAATCTTGGTGATCACGAGTTACAGCCATGTTTAACTATTTTCTGACTGAGATACCAAAAAAAATTTTTTTTTCAGGTTAAAAAAAGTTGAATTTTTATTTTTTGGAGAACATATTTAATAAAAAAAAGTTTGTTATCTCAGTCAGAAAACAGTTAGAAATGACCCTAACTTCAAATCTTTAGGTGTGACTTTCGACTCATTTGTCCTGGATGCAAAACATTTGCATTAGCTTTTTGATTGCAGTTATCATCACAATTAGACTTAAGGTTTGTCTTTAACTTTAACTCTTTGACTGCCAGAGTTATGGCAATTAGATTTTTAAGAAATGAGTTTACACTCACAGATTGTGTAAATGCATCTTTCCTTTTAGAAAAGTCTAAAATTTCAGCAACATATGAAACAAAGGTCTCTGATTTTAACACGAAATAAAATTCAACATCACAAGCGCTCAAGTTTTCAATAGTGAAATTCATAAGGTGATACAGAAAATTGACTGCGAAAGTCTCAGGATTTTGAATTTTTCTTTTCTGCTAGAAGAGAACCCATGGTCTCTGTGGGAGATTTTTTAAAATATATAGCCCTATGACGTAAAATGTGTGGCAAGCGTGCACATCTCAGTGCTGAGTTTTAGGTTGATTAAACTGGACACTACTTAAAGAAAATGTGTTTTGATTGCATCATACCGTCAAATGTACTGTTCTGATCAATCAGCCTCACGAGTTTATTTTTCAGTTATTACTGCATTTGTAGAATAACGTCAAAGATAATGAACTTTTTCCGGGTTTATGTACATAGAAACACAGATCCATATGCAACAATGTCATGTGTCAAATTTCAGATGGATCCATTCTGCAGTTTTCGAGGCCATAAGCCTATTGTGGGTTTTGTTGGAATTTTATAAAATAGATATCCTGTTTTTGTCACTGAGTGGATGCAAGTACATTGTCAAGATATATCATCATGTATTGACAAGAGCTTTTAATTCACGATACACATAGAACAAACCACCATCAGAGTATGTGTGTCATCTTCGGTCATGGTATATTTTTGTCTTAGCGTATTTCTTGGAGAGCCTCTGGCATCATACCTTCTATGTAGTTTTGATAGTTTCCTGTTGGTAAATTTGCACCATGTAAAGTCATGGTACAAAAGAGTTTCCAAAGAATACTAGAAACATAACATGACCCAGTTTTGGACTTAAACAGTTTGCGACTGTTGCGATTAGTGTATGTTGCATGTAAGTCAAATGGGAGATCATTGTGCTCAATCCAATTACTTCCCTTTACCAGACAAAAGAATGATTGGGCAAGTGGTGCAAAAAGGAAAAAAAAAATCATTTTGCTGCCATTTGCTTGAAAGTTATTGAAACATACACCATGAAAAATCAAAAACAAAAAACCCCATTAAAATATAAGCAGAATGTTTTATTCTTATTGTTATAATTTGAATTTCATCAACTTTTTTGGTGATCAGTCTTTCAAATGATAAGAAGTAAAGGGATTTTCTTTTTTTTTTTTATTACGCTGTTCATTCAACATCTCTTTTGTTATGCAAAGGGAAGTAATAGGGCTGATCAAAATCATGTCGAATTACATGAGTTCCTCTTTTGGGAAGGGCAGATAATCGGCCAAATGATCTCTCATGGTGGCCTGTGTGATATCAGCATCTTGCTCAGTGTTGATGGAGGAGACCATTCATATTGCGTGCATTTCTCTCCAGGCCTTGGCGGATCGCATCGCTTTGCCTTGCTCACTGACAAGGGGAGAGTACAATAGGGCTTGGAATGAAGTTCTCCTTCCTGACGAAGAAGAGGATGTAAGTAAAAGGAAAATACATACATATTTTGATAATATGACCCTGAGGCAGTCTTTCCCTCTCATCTCATTGTTATCAAATTGTATCAGCTATAACAAGTACCGTAGTCAACTCTTCAATATCCACAATGGTTAAGAATTTGGAGTCCTCTGCAGGTTGCAGTCTATAGATCCATTACTTATAACGTTCTACTTTCTTTTCCCCCCTTCCCCCCTTTTTTTCAAGAATTTTGACATCAGACTTCTTCTTCTTCTGCCCCCTCATCTTTTTTTTTTTTAATCAAACAACAATGGCTGAAGAGGAAAATTGCTCAAATCCAACTTCAAATTCAAAATGTAGCCAAACACTACTTCTAGATCTAGTGCATATGAAGCTTTAAATGTTTTCAACCAACTCACCTTGAACTATTGAGCTGCGGAAAAGCTCATCTTGCAGACAAGATACTGAGTCTGATATCATTGTTCCAGTCACATTTGCAGATATTGTAGGATCTTCGCCATTGACTTGATCTGGATCTAGATCTGATCTATCTTTTTAGCGTGATTGAGTGCTTAAGACATCATTCTGATCTAGACAGCTGATTTGTGGAGGGTGCAGATCCAACTGCTTTTCAGACATCATTTTAACAAACTTCTGTTGTAGAGAGCTAGATCTGTCACAGTTTGTTTGGTCCCCCCCCCCCTCCCTTTTGTTTGCTTCCAAGTTTGCACATCACACTCCAAACACAGAAATAAACAGAAACACAGAATTATGACATCAATCTTCTGCTTCCATCCCCAACGTTTTTACATGGAAGTAAACACAAATGGGTAATAGATCTATATGATATGAGTAGTTACTGATATACTGACATAGAATGAGCTATGTATTGAGATCAGTCACATGATCCAGGAATCATCACTCACACACCAGCCTATTTATGGTGTGAGTATCTCTGAATGTCATCATTGGTCAAGCAAGAGCTGTCCGCCATGTGCACACCATGTACACAAGTCAATGTGTGAGCGAAAATTTCTTGATCATGTGACCGACGTCCGAATAGCTCATCCTCTTTGTTTTGCATGTTCATATTTTTATTTGCTTTGCCATAACAGTTCGGAGAAGGACCAACACTGTTCCTTGGACAAGCTTATGAGACTTCAAGTCTTTTACAATTGATGAGTGGAAATAGGGTATCATGACTACAGTTGCTGTTTTAATGTTGATGATTTTGAAAATACTTTTCATTGATTTATCAGTAAATTGCCACTCACCTTGTTGTTGAAATTGTGCTGTTACAATGAAAAATTATCTTGTCATTTAATCCAAAATGTTTATATATTGTTTGGTTCCTGTTCTTTGAATGTTCTTTTTCTTGTAGAAAGTGGAAAAGAAAAAATGTTGTTTTTGTTTCTATTTTTGTATTTAAATATAATCACTGCTTTTCGCTGAGCATATATATGGAACGTTTGAGTAGTTTTTAGTCATAGCGAAGAGACTGATTTACAGACTTAATTCTTCTGGTGTGCTGATAAAAATCTCATGTGGGTATATAACTGTCAGGTTCATATCATGTTAGGAAGATTACTTCAGTTGTTATGGCCACTTCTTATGAAATTCATCTCAGGCATATAGTTTTTTTCTCATTACCGAAACATACCACAGCTTTGCCTTTATACGAATGATGTTGTCTGTTACTTATTTGCTATTTGCACCTAATGACCACTGCTTTAAACATATGTAGGCCCACATTTCTATGAGACAAAATAGTTTGAAATTTTAACATAAAACATAGAGTAGGGCGGCCTATTATGACATATCCCATGATAAAACAGGTTTACCCAGGTTTAGTTTGTATGCAGTTAGCAAATGGTGATGACAGTAACCTTTTTTTTGTTATCTTGCCATGTTCATGTTCTGATCTGCAATAAAATGATAGATACATTGTTTCAGAAATAGCATGAAATTAAAAAATATTGTATGCAAGAATTTACCTTATACCAGGACTGCCTTAATTTTTGCTCTTCATACATTTCTTTCATCACATATCAGTTTTTTTGCAATGTTTCATTCACAATCAGAAGCTATCATAAGTTTTCATGCCACTGATATATTAAACCTTCAGCTGATTACGGCTGATTTGGCTGGGCATAAATTTAATTCTGTGGTGTAAATCAACGGTAAATAAGATTTATTATTAGGTCAATGGGTCAAAGTCAAGGTCTGTAAATGTCAACAAATGGTACAAAACATTACCATGTTGTAGTTTATTCATTATATTTGGTATGTCTGTTTTCAACATACAATAAAATCTTCAAGTTCCCCTGACACCACAGATTGTTTATTAGGAACACTTGGAGAGTTTTGTCAACCTGAGATCACAGGAGTTTTGCTTTATTTGTATCAATTCACCAGAATTCTTCAAAAATCTTATTTCCATAGCCCACAGAGATTTTTGTTGTTCTGTATCTATTTATCCTAATCTTCATCATTTTGTCTGTTCCAGCCTACAGCCCCTAAATTTCCACCCAAGAAATACATCATTGACCTTGTCCATGAGCCGGGCTCACTTTTGACGCCAGACACCCAAGCAGCCGTCAGTTACATGAAGTTGTGAAGTACGAGAGATTTGGAAGTTATTTTGAACCGTTTGTTGTCGAGGGCTGGATTTAGACACATGCACTGAGCATCATAAACTGCAGAAGCTTCTTATTTCAGATTAAAACCTTTTTTCTTTGAGAACTGTTTAAATTTGAAAGCTTAAATGTAACATAACTAAATCATGTAAAGAGCACAGGGCACATATACTGTAACAAGGGAGTTAACTGTACATTTGACTAATTCATCTGCTACATGCAAGCTACATACTTATCAAGACAGTCTGCTATTCTTATCGGTATCAATTCAGTAGATATGCCCAGTTTTCTACAGCTAAGGATCTAAATCCAGACCCATGGAAACGTGTACATTGTATTATTATCAGTGAATCAAACATAATCTGTGATATTCTGCTGCCCCGCTGAGATGCTGACTGTATTGTCAGCTTTCTGGTTCTGCCTTCAGCTGATGGAACTGCTGTCTGAGATTCTAAAGTTGAGTCAACATTTGTTATAGTTCATGGAGAAAAATTATGGCTTTACCTTTAATCCTAAGTTGCCTTCATTTTATGTTTAAAAAATTTGGTTTTGTTCTCCTAACAGAGAATTGAGTTATGTTTTTTAAGTGAGAGAAAGATAACCTCAAAATTTGGAATCAAATGTGTTTATCATGGAACCTGCTTTTGGGTATTGCTTGATAAACATCAGATTCATATTTAAATTTTATCCTGCTATCAAGTTTCTGATCTATCCATTTCTCAAATGTTACAGTTTAAAAAAAAAAATTAAAAAATGGTCTATTCTTGGAATTGTCAGTTGAAATAACCATAGAGAGATGTCTTTGCTTTTTTCAGCCTCTCGAAATATTGAAGTGTTATCACTCAAATGTATTTTGTTTTGACTGAGTGTTGCTTGAGTTATTTGTTTATTCTATATTTTTTTCATTATGTAATGAAGAATGGAATGCAAACCATGGTGGTGTTAGATTTAAACAAAAACAACAGATTTCAACTTCAACTGCACTGAGAAGGTCATCATCGTCAGTGTATGGATATGTTGGGACTATTTGACATCTGTTTTGTACGTGTTATGAAGTTATGAAGTTTATACACATATGTCTTACAGTGGTCTTTGTGTTTTTTCTTTAACAGCATTACATTTAAAAATTATGCTATGATCATTAAGGTTTTCTTATCCCCATTTTGTCTTTTTAATTTTTTTAAAATGTTTGTTTGATTAAGGGACAGGTTTCAGATGTCATAATTATCCAAATTAGTGGATTGTTCTTCTTTCCATAGGTTTTTTTTAAATTTATTTTTCCAAATGTCTACATGCCTATGTTTGATGTTATTGAAATGAAGCTGCTGACAATAATTTTGTGATGACATAATTTGTTTTCATTTTGTACACATGTATTCAAGTCTTGCATAAGTGGATTGTTGCATAAATGTTGGTAAATGGCATGTTCTCAATATACCTGTCCTTCCACTGTTAGACAGACTGTGGTGGGATAGTAAGAAACTGTGAATAATACATGAAAGCAAAATCAAAGGGAAAAAATCAGTTCCAGTTAACCCCTGGCTAACAAAATACCAAATGTGACACTTAGAGTTTTGTATGAATAATATGAAAAATGAATTGAACAAAAATTTGACCCTGCAACATGCATGAACAGTGAATGATAGATAGTTCTTTACTGTGTGAAGATATTTTCCACTTCTTTTTTGCTAAGATCAAGAATGTTGATGAGGATGTAAAATTAACTTTTGAAACTGAGGCTTTTATGTCCATTTTTCTGCAGAGATAGGTCATATATGTATGCATTTTGTCATAATTTAGGCCTATTTATTACTAGACAGCATCTGACTCTATTCTCTTCTTTGCCTCTTTATAAATGGTGTCCAAGACAGCAAAGCAAAATATGTTGGTTGTTGTTTCTGTTATGAATAGAAGTGTTGGGTTCACAACTGTTTGGGAAAAACATAAAGGCATTAAATAAAAAAGGGGAATTTTTAAATTGGGGGGAGGGGGGAACAAGGGAGGATACTCCCATTTCATGCCAATCAGGTTGTTATCTTTCTTTGGCTTACATTAGAGAATAGAAAAAATCTGGGATATCAAAAGAAGAAGAATCAATACAGGAGAATCAAATATGGGAAAAGTCTTGTTAGTTTTCAGTGTATAAATCAGTGAAAGACTATATGCATGATTTTTGCTAAGGTTTACTATATAAATACATTATAAAAGTTCAGACTCCATAGCTCTCTCTGGAGATCAATGTTTTACTGTACATGTGATAAATAATATATGTATCTTGGAAATAAACTCCTTGAAGTCGATCATTGATGTGTTTGTGAACTGAATTTCTGGTTGCTGTTGCAGATGTAAATTCTGTCCTACGTAAAGTTTGTCAAATTAATGAGAGATAACTCCCCCGCGGGGGCCCAGAGTTTATAAGTAGTCCTGTGCTCCCACCTGCAGGTAGTGTAAGCCCGCCATTGGTGGAATGTCTCCCATGGAGTGCCATCCTCGACATTCCAGGAGAAACATCTCTTCTCTCTCTCCTTGCTCCTGTTTTCTGTCCTGCTTTCTTTCCTCTCTTCTTCTTGACGTGTAAACCTATCTTAACGTGTTTGACACAATATAGCTGTAATCCTGCTGATGTGTCGTTAAATCCCAACACAAACAAACAAACAATGAAAAAAAAACAAAAACAAGCATTTAGGTAGCACTTGTCTAGTACAACATATGCAGTTCATGTGCTTGACAGTCTTTTGCTAACGGACAGACCCAGTGAACTCTCTCATGTATGTTCTTAGCTTTCTAGAAAACATAAAAGATGGCTGCCTGGTAAGCTCTCAATTCCTTATTTGTCTAATGATAATCATTTCTGTCTGTGTATCAATTACCCTCTGTAACCTGGATTGAAAATGGTGTATTTGTTTAAATCTTTTAGTATGCATGATTAATCCTAGGCACTGGCAGAATATTTTCTTGTTGTTTTGCTTATCAATATCATTGGATTTTTTCTCTATTTTGGGCTGACGTTTCAGATTTCTTTATTTCATTGTTAATAGTATGAATTGATTATTTGTTACTTTGATTTCAAAATGTACACAATGTCATTCCATTCAGATTATTATTAGAAGAAAGTTTATTTCTTCTGTACAAGAGGCTCTCCTAGAAGTCTTTTAATTTTAACCCTATCAATGCATCGATGATTATATCTGGATCTGAATGAGAATACATTACTCTGTTGCTGGTACATTTGGTGAGACAGACTATGAATCAATTACATGTATTTGCCATTTCATACATTTGAAAATGAAAAGGCAGAGTGACATTTCCTGGATGACCGAAAGGAAAAGAAAATGACCCAGGTGATATATAGTTAAAAGAGCATATAGATATATCCAAATTGAGACTGTCTATATGTGCACCTCTAGATCAGAGATCTTAATGAGCTGATTTCATTGTTTTCATTCTGATTCAAGTGAACTTATTAGATTAATTTCAAGGATTGGAAAAATAGAAGAAGAAGAAGAAAAAAAGGAAGAAATGATATTTGTTTTGTACTCAGGACAAAGGAGTTAGAAGTCATGCCAGGTGATTTTGAGTTAGGGACATTCTGAGCCAGACAAAAATGAACTGTATGCATGATTTTCCACTATATTAAATTCTTTTTTCACGTGAAACCTTAATTCACATACTGTGCGTGTAATGGAAACAGTTTTGAGCCTGCCTGACGGTAACCACAAATACTGTAAATTGAGAAAACTCCTCAGCACTGGCTAAAATCTGGAAAATATCAGCAACAATGACCAGTTTAGCTCACACATCTACATATTTATCACACAATGTCCTGATTTACCTCTTGTCCGTCCATGAGGATGATGTTTTTTATGCAGAGATGACTGTTCACCCAATTTCTGCGATATAAAACCATTGATGTCAGACCCCTTTCATCACAGCCAACCTCCAAATTTCTCTATTTGAGTCCGGTGACTTATAACTCATTCTGACTGGCTACAAGATATCATAAAGAGATCCCCTGCGGGGGCCCGGGGTATATAAGTAGGTTTCCTGCTCCCACCTGCAGGCAGTGAAAGCCCACCATCAGTGGGATGTCTCCAATGGAATGCCATCCTCGACATTTCAGGGGTGACATCTCTTCTATCTCTCCTTGCTTCTGTCTTCTGTCCCATTCTCTTTCTCTTTTCTTCTTAACATGTAAACATATCTTACCGTGTTTGGCACAAATACTCGTAATCGTGCTGATGTGTCATTAAACCCCAACACAAACAAACAAAACACAGAGAAATATGAAAAGAGCGCATGTGCTGTCACAAAGTTGAAAATTGAAAAGACTATTTTGAATAAGCAGATCTATGGAGTTAGACAATGAAAAAAGACTGTGGGGACCAGCAGAAAGACATGAAACCATCAAACACATATTTAAAACAGTAACATCATGAAGAAATGAACGTCCAAAGACAAAGTTGGGATTTAAAATTATTTATGAGCAAAATGGTTTAAAAGTAAGGAACAATAAAATAAGGGTTTTTGTCCACTTGATGCAACGAGTGAATGACAAATCATACCAGAATACAGGGGGAATAGGTAACATGAACACCAGGAAATGTTTTGTCATTTCAACAACATATTCGATGCCCAGTTTCATTCTTTGCAGACATAACCTGCAATTTAAAATCATAACTAAAGGAAATCAAAATTTTAAAAAAATATTTAACATATTTAACATAGATACATGTATTAGAATAAACTTTATTAAACTTCTCTCTCTCTATTCTTGATCAATAAATATAGTGAACAAAACTGTGGTTAGTCACAAAAATGTTTTTAGATATTTCTACCTTATCATCCAACCAAATAAAAAATCCAATCACATTTACGTGAGAGATTTTAAGTTATCTCAAACAAATCTTGTCACACGGCATATGTTGTTACGATATTATAAGAATATCTCATTAGAAAACCATAACTCTCATCTGAAAGGAACAAACTTAGAAATCAGACTGAGTGACACGGACAATATATATACTCGCTTAAACATTTCAGGTTTTATGTTTCATGAATATGTCAAAGTTCTTCATTTCAATACCAGCATACACAATGGTTTCTAAAGTATTCAGGTGAACAGAAGAAAAACAAATTCAAGTCAGTTTTTAACTACCTTTTGGAGATTTTGTTTTTCAAATAGTCATGATAAGGAGTGGGCTATATTGATATCTGTTGAAATGATTTTTACAAACCGTACATCATCGTGATAAAAATTTCCCTTTACATTAGGAATAGACAATTCCACATTATGCAGAACAAATTCTAAATGAAGACACATACATTTCATAAGATGACACTGATGCATCATTAAATTAAATCACAGTAATCACATTCAAATTTAAAATAAAACTATTATATATTTACAATTTTTCATAATATTGCTGTTCACAAATGTCACAACAAACGTGAATGGAGGTTTTAAATATCCTCCACAATCACATATGAAGCTCATTCAATAGGGAGTTTACAAAAGACTTGAAGTATCGCTGATTCTAAGCCAGGAATGTTTTACCACATTCTCGCTCCTTTAGGCTACAAGTTTAAATGCATGGCAATACTACAGACCAGACATTATGAACTGTAATCACGGGATGAAAATTCTATTATGTTGAAAATAATATCCTGCTGAATAAGAAGGTAATTGAGGCGATGAGTGGGATTATGTAGTGACAATAGAAATAAATAATACAGTAACATAGAAAGTTTTGTAACATTATGTCAATGACAGGACACATATAACAGTTCCTGAATAATGAATAATCAACCACTCACCAACTCTCCATTAAAGTACAGCAAGTCATTAACAATTCACACTATCATGTCCTTCATGAGGAATAAACAAGATATATAACTAAATAAAACAATTTTCCTACTAGAATAAAGACAATGTTACATCACAGTAAGAAAATATCTCTTCCGCAGCAATATGTTGAATATCTCACTCAGTGAGCTAATCCTATCAAATGTAAGGCAAGGTTATCACACATTAGCTCAAACATCTCACATATACAGACATGTTTATTATCATCATGCCTTTTGATCTTTGTCATAATATGTCATTACTTGGCCATTAAACACACATACTAGTATTACATGCCAGAGGGAAGCCATCCACCCACCCACCCATCCACGCAACTGTGATGCAAGAAACGTCCAATAAGTTTTGGTCTTTTACTAACATAGTAAAAATTTTCAGAATGTTTGTCTTTGGCATTTTTCGTTCATAAACATATACATTGATACATATCTTTGCAAACACATTACAACCTCTATGGGACAGAAACACTCAAACTTTTCAGTAAAACATGTCATAAGTATGCATATTTCTTAATCAGGTTTCATCTTTATACAGTGAATGTAGAAACAAAGGGTAGCCCATCAAAAAAAAAAAATAATATATAAGAAAGTGAAGGTGTGAAGTGATACATTATATTAAGTAACAAATGGTCTTATACCTGCAATACGGTATGGGTGATGCTGTGGAGATGAAACTGTTGTTGTTGTGGTGTCCAGATTTGGCAAAGGAATAACTGCTCTTCACATGATATCATAATTTAGAATAGCCTAATCATGTTACATGTACAAATGTGCAAAAATTATCAGTTGAGATTTCTGGACCAAATTTTTTCATTAGATGCATTAATGATGGTGCACTTGCTGAATTAATTCACAATCCATTTTTTTCCATGTTTCAAATAGTTCAAGCCAGACTTTTCAATTCGAAAGCAGCATAAGTGATAGCCCTACATAATTCAATATTGTTTCAATATTGAAAACATTATAGGCTAAATTAAATTGTATTTTTCTTTATTGTTAATAAATTCAGCCTGTTTTTGGAACACTTTCTTTCTTTCTTCTTAGTTATTTTTCCTCAAGATCATAGTCCTTGGAAATCATTTTTAAAAACATGGAACAATTATTTACATGAAAATACTTTTTTTTAAATTGGTAATGAAAACAGCATCATGTCAGCAGAAATGTGAAAAAAACCTGAGGTTTTATGGTACAATAATGCACTGTGATTGTATGAAAACAATCTTCCTTCTATCATGCTCAAACAGTGGAACTTCATACAACCCAGCATTCTCTCTTACTGTAATACTCATACTTAACTACTTTGTCAATGTTTTTAACTCATTCCCTTACATGTTCTCATGTCAGTCAATCAAAAATGAAAGAGAAATCATTAAATCATATGAGAAGGAATATGATGAAATCAGGTTGTCGTCAAACTGAAGAGACCAGAGAAATCACACGCTTTTTGAGTGTGAATGAATTTTTAACGAAAATATTTTTCTTTACAGATACCTTCCACATCAATCCAAAAATGCATTTCGGAGTTAAATTTGTCTGAAAGATTGTGTAAAAGTCCAACAATTGTAATTAAGTGGCAGGGCCTAACAAGGGTATACGATTAACAAAATGTGTTTGGCCATTTTCTCACTAAAATCTGCTGCAGCAACAGGTCATCCTGCATTGGTTTTAATTGCCACTATCTCAGCTTCTACTTAAGGTAGAACAGGAATTTGTTCACACAAAGAAAGAGAAATGAATAGCTTTCACGGTGATACCAATAACGCAGTAGGCCTATGCCTACCAGCCTGGTTTCATCATGTCGCATCTCCTATGGTAAAAATTTCAATTTATGTTGACATCAGATGAAACGTTGATAATGTTACACCCTTGTTCTGATTCAACTTTCAGAATATGTTGACACATGTTGATACACAAAATAATCAGCCTATGAAACAGGAGCTTGTTTCAATTTTGCGGTAAAATATTCCTAAATATCACACATGAGATCAACATCAACTTAGCCTATTTCTGATTACTACAAATTCTGTTATGACAGTAAGTCTGCATATATTTTCTATGGTCTATCATAGGGTAACCAGTATAAAAAAAGCAATATAATTCTCAAAATTATATTGAAATTCCAAAAATTGTATTTTGAGTTTTTTTCAGTGGTGAAGAAATGAAAATATAAACAGCACCAAGTAAAGAAATGAGGTGCGTTTTCCATAAATTTCTTTTTACTGCATAAGACTTAGCAAAACTTCCACAAAAAAAAAAAAAAAATAAGTATTGATACTTCTTTATACTTTGCACTTTTAACACTGAAAATTTTACATTGTTTCTTACAACAAGAGTTATTCACTACATTTTGTGTCACATGAAGTATGTATGAAAAGATCTCCTTATTTCACAATGATAATTCACGACATATGCATTATATGTAACTTGGTCATCTCCTCCACAAAGGTGATGTTGCTAGGCTTCAGAGGTTCCTCCAAACGGCAATGTTGTTGATCACAAATACACAGGTGCTACGTCTCCACCATTCCTTGCCTCTCTCTTTCTGTTATTGTCCTGTTTCATGGAGAGAATAAAAAAGTCAGCCTATTGTCATGAACATGACACAATACTTTTATACAACTACTTAATACAATAATATAAATAACAACAAGTTAAGTGATGATTGGTTTCTACATACTCATATAATGATTCACCAATACAGTATTGATTAATGGGCTCAAATTATAAAGTGATATTTAGAAATCAAAAATTTAACAAACCATACAGATAGGCTTATATTTGTTTTTTGTATAACTGATAAAGTAGATAATGATACCAGAAAATCATTTAAATTATTACAGATCAATACTGTTTGTTTTTTTTTTAGTACAGATTTCAGAATCTAGTATTATTGGATCTTCTTTTGTTCTACTCAATCAGAGATCATTTGAAGAACCATCTTGAACAATATGTGTTCCTCAGGCTCTCAAAGAAGATAATCATTATTCATTTTCCTACGATGAAGAGCAGGTTGATTATAGAAAAACATTCACTAAATTTATCAATGACAAGGTTTAAAATGAAATAAACATATTTTATAAAATAACCCTTAACAAGTGAGAGATACCATTGGTGTATAATTAAAATGACCACATAAAACATTTGCACTCCCATGAAACCAAATTAAATGACATTTAATGACATTTAACCACACTGCTCACCAAACATAAAAATGAAATGACATAGAAACAAACCAGCCATGCGACATGTAGGTGCCACCATGACAAAAAGATCAGATAAAACTGTCTTTCTCGGTGCGGTCTTGCCTAGCGGGTGGATATTTACTCCTGTTTTTATCATTCATGTTCTTATTCATTGCCTGGGGAAAATAAAATGCAGTCAACAGCAAAAGAGAATGGAGTCAAGGATCTCACTACAGCATCTCAGAGTTGATTTCTTTTTCCTCTTCTCAAGTACATTTTTATTATTATTTTTTTTTTTAAATGTAAGGGAAAAGAAAGAAAAAAAAATGAAGAAGAAGAAAAGAAAAGGAATATCTTGGTAAAAATGAAGACTTTAATTTGTTTCATTGATCGAAACATCCTGGTTTTTCTTTTTGCAAAATCCAAAACAGGCAAACACATACCCTCGTCCAGATTGAAAAACATGCATTAAACATTATCATGCTTAAATAGAAAACACACCCAGTGAGTCAATCATGCATTACAAAATTTGTGTAAGATACGGTGTCAAGTCTTGTAAAACTCTGGAATATTAATTCAAACCTAAGAGTAATACATGGAGAGAAATGGTAGTTAGTGGAACTGTTGCTTCACATAATAAATTTGGCTTACACAATGTCAGCTTTGCAGCTGCTCCAGGAAATTGATTTATACTGCCAAATGACATTTATAAAGCCTATATTATTTTATATCATAAACTAACATAACTAATGGTTGAATTAATCACATTTTACTATGAACTCATCCAACAAATACATTAAGATGTTAAGTCAGTGAGCTGGTCCATTCAACTAATATAACATTTTAATTTCATGCTATAGGCTTAAATAAGTTAACTTTGATTTTGTAACAGTGTCTAAATCTGGCAGAAAAATCCCAGTGGTCAGTTAGACTTTACATGTAGGACAGGAGTTTTTTTAAACCAGGCATTTGGGAAGGGCCAATGTTCCTACCAAACAAAAAAAAAGTGATAATCCAGTCATAACCTTAGTAGTTATATTATTACTCTCAATATGAAACAATCAGTGAAAAAAAAAAAAAAATAGGCTTGCTGGTTAGGTTTGAATATTGTTTTTGGTTGATTGTGGTGCCTTCAAAATTTGGGAAGTAAATTGTATCTGTCTTTTATTTCTTAGAGACATGTAGAAGTATACCATTATTTTTGCCTCGATCAAAAGGCGTTTCTTTGGTTATTTTGAACATCCTGGTAAAATTACTTGAGATGAATTGATGCATTTCATGTGTGACTGAGGTTGAGTTAACAACAACAGTAACTGTCTAACTTTTTATCTATAAACACCATTAGTGTAATGACAGTAAACCTGTATCATGCTTATTCCATGAAATATTTTAAAAAGAAGAGATAAAATGGAAATCTTAAAAAAAAAAGATAATAAAATAAATAAAGTAATTATATTCATCGATATGGCTGTTTATAGACAATCAAAAATGAATTATAAAAAAATAAATAAATAAATAAATAAAAACATGCAAGGCATGCTTCGAGAATTCTTTCCCTTACAAAAAAAAAATGAAAGAGAAATTGCTTGAATTATGAAAAAAAAAGCAAAAAAAAAAAAAAAAGACCCCATGTTTTCCCATCCAAATGGTTAAAAAATAGAAGTCACAAGATAAGGAAAAGTGATTCCTACCAATTTGGAAGCTCTGATCATAGCATTGGCAAAGTACTCTCCAAGACAGACAACTGCAGCGATGACTATGCCACCAACAAGAATAAAGAACACACCAGCAACGTTCTCTATTTGTAAAGATGACGTCTCATCGGTCGAAGCCTTTGTCAGATCTGGACATTTATGGCTGTCCCACCATCTGATGATTGAGTTTTTGAAGACATGTGCTAATTTTAAATCCTACCAAAAGCAATAATCACCATCTTTCTTGAGGATTGACTTATTAGTAAATACTGGACAAATATTCAGAATCCTTGTTTATCGTTGCCTCCTGCCATTCTTGTGTTTAAAAAAAAAACAAAAAAACTGAAGAATCTGATCCTGTTATTATGGTGGTAATTTGTGGTATATGATCTTGCAAATAGATGAAGCCATAGATTTATTCCACAAATCATAGTTAAGTTGCTGATATGTGGCTAAAGTTTCTCTAAAAAAGAGAGATCCATGTTAAATATCTGATTACATGTATACATACATTCAGTAAAAATCTCAGCAGAATACAAATGAGCAGTGGGCATGAGAATGAAAATAAATTTAATCAATCTCATTAATCGTGTTTGAGTTTATAATTGTTCTTATTTATGGAAATAAATGAATGATTCTTCTTGAAAGCATGTAGTTGTATATTAATGGCCACTGTTTTTAGATACAAAAAAGAAAAAAGCTAAAATCTAAGCCCTTCCAACATTTTTCTAGATTGTGACCAATATTGACTTATAAATTGCAAAAATTATGAATTCTCACATACTTTGTTTCGATCTCATGCAAGCGGCCCCTGTCACTCAGCTTGAGAATAGCCAATGACAGCTCTTCCCTGTAGGTAGCTCCTGGTGGTACGCCAATGCCAAATCCCTTGGGGTCAAAGTTCGGCCCAATCTCCATGATGTCACAGTCCACAATTGTTTGGTATTTGTTGACTGTTGTGTCCCAGAAAAAAGCGTAATCTTCTTCTTTGACCTGTAGATTGCACAGACATGACATGGGAAAAATGTTTGATAAAAATTAAACTCATAACGACAACTGGGTAATTGTGAAATTTAGACACCCATTTTCAGTTCGCGCAGTTCACGCGCAGTGTGGCTGTTCTATTGACTGCGGCCACCCACCCTTTCATACATAAATAAATTTTAATGCGGTTGCATGTTTTGGAATACCGGATGGATGCGCAGTAAATGGGTGCCTAAACTTCACAATTACCGACAACTGATATTGATAGCCACGGTATTTTTCATTTTGTGGGTTTTAATGTAAGAATAATAAGATTTGTGTCTTTCCAAGTTAACAGTGAGGTATTTCAGGTCGATCACGTGACCGAGGAAATATCACTTGCACACAGATTTGTTTATGTGATGTTGACACGTCTCTCAATGCCCTTCAGTGGTTTAGAGCTGTTTGCCACACACAGAGCATGTACAGTAATCTGCATGTGAGCGAAAGTCTCTCAATAGCATGTGACCTGCCTTGAAATACCTCATTTTCTATTTGAGGCTTTGTCTCTCTACTGTAGCAGATCTTCTCAATACTTCAGCATAAACAGATTTATGGGCGGAATAGAAATACATGCGAAATTCGTTAATTTATTTCAAATTGACCAGTCTTCCCTCTGTTACAGAGGCCTGAGTCTCATGCATTTCATTTTACCCTTCATTTTCTCTCAGTCTCATACACATACTCTCTTTCTCTCCTTTTGCTTTTTCATCTTTATTCCCCTCTCGCGTGTTTCCGCCTTGACGGGGCGAGAGGGCTTGTGTGTCTCAGTGATCCCTAGAGCTACGCCGGCGGGGACTTTGTGTGCCCTGGCAGGTTCTACCAAGCCGGACAGGTCAAAGGGGAGAGACTAGACTAAGAGGAGCACACCAAGAAACCGGGTGGGTGAGGCCCGAAGCTAGAGACAGCAGCTCACCTAGGAGACAGAAACTCTGACTGCAAACTACCACTGCCTTGTGGATAGGTCTTGGATGGCTAAAGGCTAAGGAAGCACATCCCGAATTAAAAGCATTGCTGAAGCCGGAGTCGCTGGGCCGAAAGGCGCAAATAGTCTAGAAAGGTGTAACAGCCGAACCTAAAAACCACAGCGACACGCAACCCCCCCTCAAATCATGATGTCACAAACAAATCTGATACGATATGGTGTGAAACCCGTGGATTCCCACCGGACGGGTGTAGTGCCGGGCCAGAAAGGCCCATCCAAGCGATCTGGTGGTACCTTACCCTCTCCTTGTGGAACCAGGGGGAGAGGACTGAGGCAAACTACTACTGGAACACACAGTCAAGAAAAACCCCTGCGAATCCTCCAGTGGAATTCAGAAGGGGTCCAAAAGAAGAAACTAGCCCTGGAGGATAGACTACATCAAGGAAAAATAGACATTGCATGCATACAAGAAACACACCTCACTGACACCATGAGGTTCTGTGTCAGAGGATATCAATGTCTACGGCAGGACAGACCTGGGCACAAAGGAGGAATCCTCATGCTCATCAAAAATAGCCTACCAGCAAAAGAAATAAAAATTGAAACAAATGAAGAGGCAGAGCTTCAAGGGGCTGTAATATCTTCAGGGAAAACCGAACTTTATATCTACAACTGTTACTGCCCACCAAACAAAAGTTTAATGCTCCACAAACTTGAAATCAAAGAAACATGCTGCCTTGTCCTAGGAGACTTTAACAGCCATTCCCAAAGCTGGGGATACCAAGAACTGGACAAAAGAGGAGAGGAAGTCGAAAGCTGGCAAATAGAAAACAAATTACAGCTGCTCTACGACGAAGAGGACCCAGACACATATTTTTCACGCTGCTGGAGGACAACCTCAAACCCAGACCTCACCTTTGCATCAGACGACATTGCAGGAAAAACTCTACGAACAGTTCTACCCGCACTTGGAGGAAGTGACCACAAACCAATATTTCTGGAACTGAACATTAAACAGACTGAAAATCAAGCCCTACGTGTCCCCAGATGGAACTACAAAAAAGCCAGATGGGATAATTTCAATACCCTTACGGACATATACACATGCAAGATCAACTGCAAAACCAGAAACATTAACAAAGCAGCAAAAGAACTGACTACATGTATTCTCAAAGCAGCCAAAGAAACCATCCCTAGAGGATGTAGGAAAAACTATATCCCTCTCTGGACGGAAGAACTTGAGGACCTAACTCGTGAAGCAACAGAAACAAGAGAAAAAGCTGAACAAGATCCCAGGGATGAAAATATAACTGCCTTCAAGGCAGCAGAAGCAAAGTTGAAACGAGAAACCATACAAACTTCTAGAAAAGCCTGGCAAGAGAAGACCAAAAATCTAGATTTAGACAAGAATGGAACAAAACTATGGAATCTCATCCGAGCACTAAACAGAGAACCGAATCACTTTGCCCCACCAGCTATGGAAACTGAAACAGGGAGCTTGCAAACGCCAAAACAAACTGCTAACACATTAATGGACCAATTCCAAAACATAGGAAATATTGAAATAGACAGGAATCGTGCCCTCGAAGTTAAGGAAGAAATAAAACAGCTGAAAGCAAATCTACAGAATACTGAAGAGAATAACATCATGAAAACTCCCTTAAAGAGACAGGAACTTGAGCAAGCTTTGAAGGCCCTCACAACAAAGAAATCTCCTGGTCCTGATGAAGTAACAAATGACATGCTAATCCACCTTGGAGAAGGAGCAAAAAGAAAACTACTGCAACTGTACAATACATCTTGGAAGAATGGTATTATACCTGATATCTGGAAAAAAGCAGTTGTGATACCAATCAAAAAAGAAGGGAAACCAGGAAACAGACCTGAAAGCTACCGCCCTATCAGCCTAACCAGTTGCATATGTAAGCTAATGGAGAGAATTGTCAATACAAGACTGATGTGGTACCTTGAAAATAACCATCTCATTGCGGACGAACAAGCTGGCTTCAGGCAATGTAGAAGTACTGAAGACCAGATTACCTACATCGCCCAAGAAATAGAAGATGCCTTCCAGGAGGAGAAGAAGACGGCAGTGGTTTGGATCGACATGGAAAAGGCTTTTGATAGAATATGGAGGGAAGGCTTACTGCTGAAACTCCGGAAGTCCAACATCACAGACAATATGCTGGACTGGATACGAAACTACCTGTCAAGACGAAAGGCAAGAGTGTCTCTCCGTGGGATTAAAAGCAAGGAAGCAAGCCTCAAACATGGAGTACCACAAGGAGGTGTCCTGTCTCCCACCCTGTTCCTACTGTTTGTCAATGATATCAAGAAGACTCTGTGCAAAGACGTTAAATTATCGATGTATGCTGATGACATTGCCTTGATGAGTTCAGCAAGCAGCACAGGAGCAGCGACGCAGCGACTTCAAATCACTCTGGATAGGTTGCATACATGGACAGAGGACTGGTTTATGAAAATCAACGCACAAAAAACAACATACACAGTATTCAGCCTGTCCCCAAAGCCTGACAACATAAAGCTGACAATAGGAG
>JBCAUA010218515.1:0-20857 GCA_038406235.1 Peronia verruculata | reverse complement strand
ACTGTGTTCATACTTTTCTAGTTAGTTACAAATAGAACAGTAATTCTTTTTTATCATGAGTTTTTCAGTTTCACAAATTATATTGTCTCAACTGGTTCCTGGGAAAAGTACCTTTTGAAAAAAAAACATATACATGTACACCAAATCCTTGAAAAAAAAAAAAAAAAGAAAAGAACTTTACACACAAATAGTATTTGAAATACTTATAGTCATCTACGCAGCCAGTCAGAATGAATCATAAATATGTAGCCCAAATAAGTTTAGATGGGGGGTTTTAGGTTATTTAGGCTACATGTAGCCCAAATAAGGTCACCCTTTGTTTTTACCTTCATTCTCTTTTATCATGTACTCTATGTCCCTCCCCCTCCCCCTGCTATTCCACTGCATTATCGTTGTCATTTTTACTACTTTTAGGTGTTATTTTGGGGTTATTATTGGAGCCGACCCGGTTTCCCTCGTTAGTGGTGTTGACTTATTGTGTCTGTGATCATTATTTTCTTTGATAATCGCGCCACATCCTTGTACCTCTCTTCTTGTTTCTTTTTGGATTGCGCTTTTATCTAATTTCTTTTTGCACTGTTCTGTAATTCTGGCCTCTAGTTCTTTTGCCCATTGTTTAAATTCATTTTTTTCTTTTCTATACTGGTCTACTTGTTGCTCTATTTCTTCTTTTATTTTTAGTAGTTTTGTAATTTCCTGCCCTAGCCTTACTCTGGCTCTTTTCGTTTCTTCAAACGTTTTTGTCGACAGAGCCGCTACCTCTACATAGCTTTGTTGTGCTATCAGCTACTACAGTTTCTGGGGTACTAGGTGTACGTGGGCTCGCTACTCTTTCGACTGTCTTATTTTCATATATTACCTTAGCTTGTTTTCTTCTGGTGTATTATTTTTTTCAATGGGTAATTTTAGTCTTCCAACGTGTATTGTTGGGTTCTCGGCTTTTCTATTGTCATATACGCGGGCCTTGACTGTTTTGGTTTTCTGCCCTGATTTGTGTATACAAATCTGCTTGGTATACAAATATGTCTTGGTTTTCTCCATATTCACACTCAAGTTCTTGAAGAAGATACTGGAATTGCCTGTGAACCAGCGAAAAATGAGAAACATTATACTGGCCCTCCAGAAAATTGCATCGCTTGCGGCCGCCTTGCCGACGTGATTTCTGCCCCTAGCCGGGTTGCGGCAGCAATGTTGTACCTCACTGCGATCTCTTTGCAATTTTTACCTTTTTCCTGAATAATTGTTGAGAAAAACAGCGAATCTGTTCAATGACGAGTACACGAGCAATGCCCTAGGGATCACGAGTAGAGTCCAGTGTCATATTGCCCAGTTTTATATGTTTATATGACACTGGAGAGCGGTAGATCTAAATTGTATGGTGTTTTTACTTGACGTAAGACCAAGTCCCCAAGAGATCTTCGACGATGGATTGATTCTTCAACATAAATAGTCACCAGTCTAAGAGCGCAATCGAACAGAAGTTAGCTTCCTACTCAAAATTATGGTGGGGTGTGGGTCAACTGTTTTTCTAGGTCTAGTGGATAGACCTAGATGAGAGGTAAGTAATCAAACTCAAAACATCTCGCTGAGAGATGGACAAGTGGTAGAAAGAATGATCACGACAGGGGGTATTAAAGCTTACTAAAATCGTAAGTGGCAGAAAGAGGCTGTCAAAATGTAGCCTAACTGTGTTTTGTTAGGGTATTAACCAGCACTAAAGAGAAACATACTAGCTAAGCTCAGTCTAGATCTACTGTTTTAGACTTTGTATGTGTGATCCATCTTCATAAGGCTAGTGTTGCTATACTGATTTGGCAGATGGAAGCTTTTCTTTGACATGCAGAGGGAAGCGTCTCTGATAGGTTTTACGGACGTTTAATTTGAAAAGAGCTTTTCCATCTTCAGCATTTCAGTCAGAATTACCCAATACAGTGCTGCTGAATTTTTTTCTTTCTTATCAAAAACCAAAAAAAAAAAAAAAATGCCAAGATATTTTTACCAGCACATTTATGGCAAGTGAAGTTTGTGGAAAGTAGTTTCTGGGACTAATTTTCCTGTCAATCCCCTAAATGATTTATGACTGGCAATAGCATTTTTTTATCAATTATGAAACAACTCTCAAGTGGAAACTGGTACTTTGGTGCTGAAGAACAGAAAGAAAATGGAATGAAACATCAAATCTCAGATGTTTCAGAAATCTTTCATGACTTGGTACTTTTATCTTATAATTGAAATTCTGTACGTGCAAAGTGTAATCAAACTTTGCAGTAAAAATTACTTTTCAGTTAATTCTGCGAGAAGTGTGGGTCAGCAGGAGTTTTACCTATTATTTAAGATGCATGTTTTTATTTTTTTCAGTTATGGGGGATATTTTTATGCAATGTTTAGTGTTTCAAATGAATTTTTTTGCCATTTTGAAATGCAATTTTCAGCCTGGCCAGATTATAGTTGACTCTCTTAACAACAGTTGTCATTATAGAGACCAAATTTAGAGATGAGGTCTTTGCTCATATTCTCTCCTGGTGTACTATAATGCAATGAAAAGTTAACAATTCACTTGACATCATAGAATGTTGTTCTCCCTACATGGCACTTGTTTCTGAAATGGTGAACACTGCATAATTCCAAATTTTGTGCGAATCTCTTGGTGTGAACCATAAAAAAATGATATGTAAAAGGTGGAGCTTCTGCATGTCCTTGGAAACTGCTTGGCGTGCCAAGTGTGGCACTCGTGCCGTAGGTTGCCGACCCCTGGTATATACCATAGGTTTAGTACAGAGAGCACGTATACTAGAAGATCCATTAGGCCGGATTCCGAGCCCGCATACGCAAAATGCCGAATTAAGCGAGACGTTTACCATTTTATACAGTGACCTGACTGGACTCATGGAGGAAGAGTGTACAATAATAAAGAAAGAAAGAAAGAAAGAGAAAGAAAGAAACTTACAAGGGTGAATTGAAAATTTTAGGCCCGAAACTCTTGGCGGTGTGTGAGGATTTAATAAAAATAGTGAACTTTAATACTGATTGAGAGTTGTAGCATTTTTAGATCAATAATAGTAGTGTTAGTGATTAAATTATGTGGGGAAAAAAATAAATGGTAACAATCGATATAACAAAATGGGGATACAGGAAAGATTGTTGAAATTTACCACACATTAGGCCTGGTGTTCATCAATGAATCAGTTAAAAGCAGGAAGGCAAGATTTAAGACAGTAAGAAGGTAGATAACAAATCATAGAAGATTTAAGACAAGAGAGACAAAGAAGAAATAGAGGAATGCTAAATTGTTTCAATTGTAAATGTTCGCGGAGAAAACAAATAAGGTGCTATTGTAAAAAACGTAGCTAACAGAAATAAATTTGAAATAGATCATAGATATGCTATAAAATTTAGCCCGGGGCGTTTGCTGTTCTCACTTAGCCGGCTATGACCGAATTGAACTAGGTGAGCGTCACTCGACTATGGTAACCGACCGGATTCTAGATAGAAAAGCATACAGCAAATATAAAACATGAAACACGAAACTGATGAAAGGTTTAGAACAAAAGGTCTTCTCCAAGAGTGATCAGACACAATAACTTAAAAGGCTTTTGAATCTTACAGGCCCTACAAATAATTATAGTAGTGAGTAGTTTTAATGGTTTGATTCCGGAGGGAAAAAAAGTAAGTAAGTGATAACATCTGTTACGAAAATTTCTAGTTATAAATTTCCTGACCACCCCGTGTTTCTATTTTTCCCCCATATTCTATGTGCTTCCTTCCTTCCATAGTACATTTGGGTCCCTTACTTGGAGCAAAGTCTGCCAGAAGTTGCCTACGAGCTGGGTCTATCTAACAGTATGTCTATGACATAGATAGATTTAACATTAACGAACAAGAGCCCATTTAAATTTGGGTTTTAGTTGCAATAGACACATTATATGCTTGACTTCACATCTGTATTATTTTGGACATTGTAAAAGTGTGAGAAATGGCAAAAGATGTCAGATTGTCAAAATAATGAACATTTTTGTTTGGGGACAAACGTTGTTTTAATATTATTTTCGGTCATTGGTAGAGTCTCAAAATCGAGGCTCTAATGAAAGAGATCATTCTGAAGAATGTGCACTGGTTTTTGCTCTTTATCAAGTTTTATTTTATTTTATTTTATTATTATTATTTTTTTTTTTTGTCTCTCCTTTTCACCATTAATTTGTATGGAAACCAAAGGTGATTCAAAAGTTTTTGCTAATGTTTTACCCTAACCTGACCATAAGGATTTGGTGACAGTGGGTGATTTTCCAAATAAATCAGTGACCGTGTACAGCTCTTTACAAAATATGAGCATTGCCGTTTCATAGGAACAAATGACACTGAACACTATGAATTGTATCAACATTCTTTATTGGATATATAGCTATAGAATAAAATGTAAATAAAGGAAGTGATGAACATATTTTGTTACAGAAACAAAACAAAACAACAATAAAAACAACAATATCCCCCCCCCCCCAAAAAAAAACACAAAACAAAACTACAATAGCAACTACAAGGAAAAATAGTGAAGAATATTCTAACCAGAACAACAAACTCTAAAACAGTCCCCCCCCCCCACCCCCACAAAAAAAGTTTACACAAAGACACTTTTACTTGAAATTCTATTTTAAACAGATAACTTTCAAGTGACAATAGAAGAGAAGGAAACGTGTCAGCAAAAAATGGGCACACTGATTTAAACTATAGTGTACGCAGGCAGTAATAATATTTGCGAGCAACTGTTGTCATAGACACTACTTAGTTATGACAATACTTGTAATATCCAAGATAATCGGACAGAATATACGTAACAATACTAATAAATATTGTGACATTTTCTCTGAAAATGTAAGGATTTACCTTCATTATACAATTCATACGATTTATTTTCTGAAAAGCAGTTGACACCGATTACATTGGAAGAATTATTCTATCAGTAGCCTATCAGATCTGGGAAAGAAAGGTACCACCAATAACAAACTTATTAAAGCCAATATGGAGCTTGCGGAAAAGAGACCAAAAAATTCGAAATTGGAAAGAATTATATCTACAGCAGATGGCCCAGCAACATTGACAATTATTGAACCAGTCATAATCAAGCCGTAGTTGCTCAAATAATAAGTAGGGCCAAACATTTTCAAAGCTCCCAATGAAAACACGACAAAGAAACCACAATTCACAGTGCCACGTAATGCAGCCCACATAAGATAGAACCATTTGTTCACAAGAGGTGTGAAAAACCAGAACGTCGATCCTAAAGAAACACTAGCAGTAAACATAGAAGAGTATTCTTGGTGCCTTAACGATCTATCAAGATACCCCACAGAGGCCGGGTTATGAATACACAGACAAGGACAACGGTTCCTGTGTTGGCTAGAAAATGATCATCGCTGATTCGTGACTGTTCGAAGCTTTTATAGAAATTAGTTGTCACGAGGAAACTAAAATCCGAACAAAGGATAGAGACCCACATGATATAGAAAGTACACGATTTGAATACTTGTCTAGGAGACAGATCGTGTTGGTGTGTGTCATTCTGCAGACATAATCCTTTAATGTCAAGTTTTTCTATCTGTTCAATTTCACCGGAGTGAGTTTCACAATTTTTGTCTCTTTCATCAATGTTGGAACCAATGTCCATCTTAGAGGAATCGAGTCTATCTGCAGACTTTAAAACTTGGTGTGCACCATTAAAAGACTTGTTAAGACAGCTCTGCTCTTCATTCGTTTGATGATTTTGATTATCTTTAGAGGTTCTGTTTGAAAGATTTACTGTACGTGTGCTGTCATCTTTGTCCTCTCGTAGCAAATACGCATGTTTGATGTCTATTGTTAAAAGAAAACCACAAACCTGACATGAAAGTGAGACTATACATAAAACAATAAAGACCTTTGGCACTCGATCAAGAATGACTTGTTGAGTAAAATAAGCACGTTTCCTGTCTACTAAATCAGCCGGCACGTTATTAGGATTGATGTAATGAGTGACAATCTGTATCACACATAAGGAACCTAGGTTAGTTGCTGTTGTGAGTGTAGCTGTGTAAAACCCGACATGCTTAGAGGTGCACCAAGAGCCCACAGTATATAAAACATGGCTTAAGATCATCCCGTAGTTGAAACCTAATATTGGACCTGGTGTTAAAACGAGATCTGTCACCGATTTCTAAATTGTCAGAGAACACAGAAACAATGTTGAATTGTAAACAGCAATGATAATGAAAAGAACAAAATGATTGCCTAAATATTTGTTAATGAAACCGGATAGATTTATAGCGCAAGCCTCCATAGCCAGAAACAGTGAGATGGTCCAAGGCGTGTCGTAGCCACTGTTTGGTCCTAACTTAGCTCTGAAGTAAGAATCTGTGTAGACACTCAAGTTTCCCCAATACCATGGTAAAAATGATGGAAAGAGAATCAGGAAACAGCCAATGTAAGTGCACCATCTGAAACACCTGAGTTTAGTACGATCACTCATCTGAAAAGAGAATACTGTGGTATTTGATAAGCACAAACTGCAAAAAGATATGATGTAATAAAACAAGGTGAAGTATAATGAGATAAGATAATAATATATAAGAGTAGACGTGATACAATATGATAATCTTATGTACCAACCGATCAAAGAAAAATTTGAATTTCACTCTATTTCATTATCTATTTGTTTACAATTGATAGGACATAATAAATACAAAAAATATACAAACTCTAATGATGTATATATATATATATATATATATATATATATATATACACACACAGAGAGAGAGATAGAAATAGATCAAGGCAAAGTAGAAAATGACTTTGGTGCAGCTGAATGATAATTAATGTCAACACAGTTAACAAAATATTCACTCCAAGGCATCACAAAACAGAAAATACACTTGTCTACCATTTCAGGCATTTAACGCAAAACAGCCTGTATGTGTATGAGACCATGCGAATCGGCTTTTGGACCTATGACCACAATAACACCAATCATAGATCGAAATAATAGGTTGTCAGATTCCCTGCTTATCTTTACCATCAATTAGTATCTTGATTAACAAAAAAATGTATTATAATAATTTAAAAAAATAAACCTATGATTAGATATCATCACTGTGAAACATAATGACGATCAGATTTTTGCTATGAGTGTCAATCGAAAGTGACACGCGGGTGTGCTGCACACAATTATTAATTCAGTAACTTAGTAATATGTCATTGGAAAGTGAGATTAAGAACGCTTTATATCAATGTGTGACTCAAGTCCACACTAACTGTAAGTTGATTTTCGAAGAAAAAGGAAACATAATCCCATTATTTTCCTCCCAGCCTTTTTTAATTAAAAAGGTGTTAATATCAAGAATTCTTACATGAAATCATACAAGGTCTTGCATTGCAAGATCTCAATATCATTTTTCAAGGGCAAGTCACACATAACAAGATGATAATTGTAGTCCTGGAGTGAACTCCGCGCGATCTGGCATTTACTTTGACATGGAAGAGACCGTGCAGAGAGGCCAAAGACCACGTCATATTGATTTTGTTCCATCATTGTGGTTTTCCATTTTGTTTTTCTTCTGAGAGTTCGTGTTATTTTTTTCGTTCTTTTCGAACATGACTTAAAGAGTGGTAAATTATGCCTGAATAATGCTGAAGGATTGCACTTATTTATCATTCCCTATTTATCTCATGAGCTCCTCATTTTGGAAGGATAAGGAATTAAAAGAGATAGCCTTATATCGATCAGGAATACAAGGAACAACTAAGAATCTCCTATAATCCAAGGAATCGAGAGTTAAAACTCTGATAATGCTGACTCTACTTTCAAATGTTATTTCAATCCCAATAACGAAGATGGCAGATTACTCTATCCACTAGTTCATCAGAATGACTGCTCTAGGTTCATTGACGTCTTCTCTGTGACTTTGCTTTTGACACGATTAATCATTCTTGTCCCATTTACCCCATATCGGCAATTTATGGTGGAAACAGTTACGTTATGTTGCATTTTGACGTTAGAACAAAGCAGTATATGTCACACTGGTGTAATTGTGGTTTGCAAAGTGACTGACTGGGTCGAAAAAGGTTCAAGTTGCTGTCCACGACCATAAATATCTCTCTCTCGTTACGGTTTCGCTATTGTGTGGCATTAAATTAAGTTCGAATGTCAACACCGATTACTGAGAGTCATCTTCCATTAAACCGGGCATAGAGAGATTACAAAATGTTTAAGAGGCTTGAGTTTAATCTTCTCAATGTCCAAAGAGTTTAAGAAGGCTCTAAAACTTGCTGTTCTGTCAACCAAAAGCCAAAAAGTTACAATTTTGACCATAGTTTCGAAGAAAACCAGGCATTACTTTACATGTCGTACTTTCATGATGCACTTCCATTTTGTCAAAGGCAAACTGGAGACGTTTGAAGATTTTTCGGCAAAGACATAGTTGTCCTCTGTAGTTATGTTACTCTGCTTGTTTATCTTTGCTTTTTTCTATAATTTTAAAATTGGTACTCAAAGTAGACACATCAGTATATAAAATTTAATATTCTCTCCACATTATGAGTAAACAATGTATTCAAACTAGAAAACTGAATTGACAGTTTTTGAATAAACATCAGCCTAGAGTTATCATTTTCAAACTCATTACCAATATCTACAGACATCAAATTCTCCCTTAAAAAGTAAAATAAAACAAAATAAAACTTACGTTATAAGTACGTTTTTCTACCTGCAGGTGGAGGTGACAAAAGCGTTATGGATGAAACATAGAGAACGCTTGAAGCGCTAAAAAACTAGCGCTGGGCCACAGGCGCTATAAATGTGTAACGCTAATCTTTGGTGACGCCTATAGGGGACGCGAGTATTTTCCGGCTTGAAAAGCTGCGCTCGTTTTGAAGTATTGAAAGTTAATTCTTTTCCAGCGTTGGGGTCGCTTGTTGAGTCGTGTATCGAGTTGAATCTGTGCCGTTCTGTTTGTCGATTGTTGTTGTCTGGACTGAGATCTAGATCTAGATTCAATCTACCGTCTGCTACTTTTCTCTTTAGTAAATTAATTAAAGGAATGGATGTGAACGCCCTTATTACAGCCGTTTTTAAAAACCAGCAATATGGAATAAGAGGTTCATTCTCATAAAGGAGGGAAATCTATGAGGGTGATTCTGTAACTGACTAAAGAGGTGATGATATTCACCAACGTCTCTCCTTTCTTTTTTGATTTCGTGTACATTTATTCTCCTCCTTTCTGTAAACATTTAAGTTTGGCAATACACTGTCAAGCAAGAAGAATTCTTCATCGGAGGACTTTATAACGACCCCTTGATTGAAACACAAGAGAAGAGATTGTGTTTGACCCCATGTGACTAGATTTGCAATCTAGGCCAGGAAGCACGAGCACACCCATTGTCTATGTGCTCCCTGTTAGATTCCGGCGCTTGTTAAAAACGGCCCATAGCCTAGCGCTGGTTTTCTAGCGCCTCTAGCGTTCTCTATGTTTCCTCCCTTATGGACATTAAATATAACATTTAAAAGAAAAAAAGAAAAAAAAAAAAAGGAGAAACAAAAACAAAGAATCAAATAAAGATAATATAAACTGTTTGATCATTCATATTCGTGTGACTGTTCACAGGTTTTAGCTTTGATTTAACGTAATTGTCTCGCTGCCAGTCGAAATGACACATACGCCGCTGGGCTAGAAAAGAGATATCGGGCGTTGAATGAGATGAGGGGGGTCAGACATGGATTTTTTTTTTTAAGTACAGAAATTGAAAGTGCATTCATTTCTGAACAAGACAATACCGGTCTTTCCCTAGATTTATAAAGGGTTCTTCATTAAAATAGGGTTTGTAAAGTAGGTATGCAGATTTATCCGTTCGATCTTTCATTTAACTCAATTTTCTCGGAATTCCTATCATTGTTTTGGGTCCTCTCCTGTCACTTTAAAGTGCAATATCTCTCGCTAAAATAAAGCTGGCTCAAAACTGTTTTCACCCTCTGAAAGGGTAAGAAATAAACTTTACATGATAACAAAACCCCATTTCATGGTGAGAAATCGACATACGTCACATTTTGTCTGGCTGCGAGCACAAACTATATTACCTCTCTATTATACTGGTCTATTCCATATGACAGTATACCAACCACTTTATATGAAAATGCAAAATTGAGTGATTAATAAGAAACCGAAAGGGAGTGAGTATCTTTCTGATTAAAAACCTGTCTGACAGGAGATCTTAGACAAAAAGCGTACTTCTTTCCGTGCAAGGTTGGATTAACCGGAATGCAAGAATTTTCCCCGGTAACGAGAATAATACACGTTTGTCAAAATCTTGTTTTGGGTTGCCATTTTCCCATGAATAGTAAACACGGCCAACTCTGTACTTTTGCCTC
This sequence comes from Peronia verruculata, assembly GCA_038406235.1. Classification (NCBI taxonomy): domain Eukaryota; kingdom Metazoa; phylum Mollusca; class Gastropoda; order Systellommatophora; family Onchidiidae; genus Peronia; species Peronia verruculata. The sequence continues at coordinate 10,467 of JBCAUA010218515.1, read as the reverse complement.
AAGTGTATAAAAGTTGCCGAGATAATATTTACAGCAGTTTGGATTATTCGAAATTGGAAAATAAAGTCGATTTTGTTTTGTTTTGTTTTTGACGAACACTTTCAAGGGCTGTAATTCTCCTCTTTCTTATTATTCCTCATCAGTGGAATATTCAGAATGGCTTTCCGGCACCGATTTAGCAATAACTTTGATTGCCTTGCATTCGCTGAAAAGATCTGTATACAACATACATTTAAACTTAAAAATACTTATGAAAAGATAAGAAAAAAAAAATAAAAAAATGCTCGGTGACGACCACTCACCTTCAAAGAATTGCACACTCTGATAAGAATCCCCGTGCAGGTTGGAAACACACTGGATGAGCTTCAGGAACGATCCTTAAAAAAAAAAAAGGGTTTGGTAGTGGCATGAGCTGATGGGCTTTTATCTTCCCCTTCCCCTCCCCCCTCCCCTCACGGCCCCCAAGATAAGTTCATGATGCTATAAATGCTATGATGCTATATATAATATATATTATTATTAAACATAATAATATGTTATGGTTTGTTACAATAAAATTCGCGTAATTTTTTAGTGTTGATTTAGCTGTTATTTTATTTATCTCTTTTGTTCACAACTCTTATTTTAATTGCTGACTCCGTTCACTCACGTTACAGCAATGCTGTTTTTTCGCTTAGACGTTATTAACGACTATAGTAAACACTGTTAACCGAGGTCACACAGCCTCGCAATAGTAATACTGTTTATCCCCTGATAGGAGAACTGATAAAAAGTTGTAAACATTTGTTATTTGGAAGGAAATTCAATTTTTGGATGAACTGCACCATGATGGGTTTATATTGTTGTTAGTACATGTATCGTTTTCTTTTGTTTGTACCGTCAATAACGGATAGAAAAGAGAGCTAATGTTAGATATGAAGACAACAAACAATTGATAAGGAAGCTATTATTAAAGGTTGTGTGTTGTTCATACTGACATTACAGACAATGCATACTCAGTGTCAACTTGAAGTTATACCCCAAATAACTACTGGCAGCTCATTATGCGTTTCAAAGAACGCCCGTTAAATGTTAATCGGCATTGTAATGTGCCAGAGGCAGCTAACAGGTTTCATTATGAACAGTGTTTTCACAAGGGTTAATCGATAAATAACAATATGTCAGTATTTCATTCCATTTAACTATCCTCTGTCCGACTAGACATCAGCCAGCATCCAGCTTTGTTCAGATTACAAAGGAACATAAAAATGTCCATGATAATAAAAAGAAAGTGTAATAAATAAGAATTTGCTGTCCCCACAGAGACAGCTCTATGTTTAATCATTAGTGAATTTGGTATTTATGGACACTAGGCCTGTGCATGTCCTGCAATGTTCTTGACCGACTATTAACCCGTTAACCAACTCCATGACCATCGGTCACTGGTTAGTAAATCGGTTAAATATTTTCCTCTTTACCATGTGTGATTTGACACCAATTATGGTTATGGCTTTGACCTTGGTTTATTATAACAACAACAACAACAACAAAAAAAAACGGCACCTACAGTCCCACAACCAGCCTGAGGTTCGCTCACTTGACCTTTGACCGGGAACTTAGATCAAGAAAGTCGTGGAGTGTGAAAATCAATACTTCAAAAATCTGAATTTGCAGATCAATCGGGCGTCGAATTCTAGTGCAGTTTGATACCAAATATTACCTTATACCTCTCATTAATTAAGATTATAATTTGATTAATAAACTGGCGATCACCCTACTAGTTACTACTTAAAGAAAGACATTCCACGTGTCAAACTTTGACATCAGCGATACAGCTGTGGATAGGGAGAAAATTACAATAGTCTGTTCCATATCACTTTTGCTCCCCCCCCCTCTTTTTTTTATCTAGACACCGTGGGATATTGGAAATGCACTGTTGTCCGTTTATTCATAGAAGCAGCTGACAGAAGCATTTAAAAAATACTGCGCCGGACGTCTCGAAGTCAACCTTTTCAATGGCCTTAACCATAAAAACGCTAGAAGAAAAAGAATGCACCTTTTCCACTATGACATAGATTTATATTCAAGTAATAATAGTGAGACAAAAAATGTCTATAAAAGAGTGAAACGAATATTGTGCTGCCGTTTTTAGCTGTCTAAAACTTAATTCATATGTAAAGTATAAAAAAGCTTCAGCAGATTATCTCCTTGATACCACTAGGGTTAAAGAGGGAAAACAACTCATCTCTTGGCGTGTCATCATTAGTGGATAAGTGGCGTCTTTTTTTGTTTCAACTGAAAAAAATTGATACCAGTGTAGTAGGGACGGGGAGGGGGATGGGAAGGCTGACTTACCTTCCCTCACCTTATGGTTGATCATGACCGACAACGTATCGCCCTTTCAGAACTTCCAGGGTTAAATACTGAGTTAAAGTCACCGCTGAGTCCGCCCTCCCCCCCTCTTTAATAAAAAAAAAAAAAATCATAAGCAAAGGGAGGGGTATGAGAAGGGTGACACTGGGACGAACACGTGTCACTGTCGGACGAAGTTTTCCTGAGATCAGAGACATCGGTGTAGCTATATGATGGCTGCTTTAACCTCACTTCTTGGTTGATCATGACCAACAATGTAACCGGTCACCGGTCATTTTAACTGGTTAACCATTCATGAGTCCATGACCGGTATAACCGGTTATCATAACCGGTCTCCCACAGGCCTAGTGGACACACTTTCCTCAAATTTTGTTAGGCTGTGCTGTACTATCCGTTTTGCCCATACTGAAACGTTTCTGCTAGGGCACTTTGCGAATTTAGATAACGTTTGTCCTCCTGAAAGCTTTATTCAAATCGATTAGAGGTGATGACCGTGTACAAGCGAGCACTGAAGACATCAACTCTCGTTTGGAGTCCCTTTCATGCAATTTGTTACCTCAGTAGTAAAAGGGGGTCTATTTGTCTGTGGCTTACACTTTTGTCTGCTAGTACTCAATATTCAAAAAGAAACAAGTAATAATCTATAGAATCGATACGGTCTGTTTACAGTGATGCGATTTGAAATTTGATTAGTGAAAGGACAGTCTTTCGATATACGTTTTGTTCACACTAGGCCGAGAGGAAACACGGCTAAAGTAAGACATTCCTATTTAATTCCAATAGATTATTTTGTTCCGACCAAGCGAATGGCTGGAAATTCCCGTCTTATTTTAGTAGGAACACTGAAAACTTTTCACTGCCATTGACATAGAAAAGCATATAAAAATGCACAGGATTGGTGACAAGTGTTCACGGATCTCGTGGTGGAACGGGAATAAACAGCAGTGAGTATTCTATTTTTAGCAGAGGTACAAACATTCCGCCGGGGATTTCCAGGTTTTTTCTTAGTCGAATATGAACTATTTCGGAATGGAATAACCAGTTTGGAGCATTCGCATTTTCTTTTCGAACATTTTCAGCCTCCCAAGCTGTTTGCACTGGTGCAATTTATGAAGTCCGAGTTGCGAAAGGCCAGCCTTCCAGAAACCATAGTCATACTATCAATAGATACCAGACCCAATGCAATAATCATTCTTGTGTTGTGGCCTGCTCTTGTAATTCTTTCATTTGATTGGAAGATTCAATTGGAAGGACGCGATTGACTTCGTGTCACTTTATTTAATTCATTACGAGCTTGATTCAGATCTATATGAATAACACTCTCTTCATTATGGACTTATTGCACTGATCTACATCTAGCATAGATCTTCTACTAGGTCTAATCTTAGTTGTATTGTAGATCTGCTGATTAGTCAGGGCCTAGATCCAGACCCGTTTAATACAGACACCTAAGTTAGATCTAAACATAGGTCAGGTGCTTTCAAACCATGCCGGTGTGACCTCTGTCTGTAAATTTGCTGCTCTTGTTAGATGTGGGGGATACTTGATAAGTATCGGTTCGAGAGAATATCGGTTCGTCATAGCCTCTGCTTGCAATTATTAGATTTAGAGGTGTTTCATATCTTCATTCAGATCTATAATATAATCATACCATTTCATTGTTTTCTCTTGCTCTTTCATTTCCAATGGTAACTATCTTCCACCTAATATTTTGATCATAATGTTATTGTCTGTGCCATTTTGACGTGAACAGAATAAAGGAGAGCATAAAATAATAGAGAACAAAAGGGTAGTATTAAAAGTGTTCATTGAATGCATGCAGTTCTGTTACTGACACCACTACATATTGAGGGAGAAAGTTGGGGTGAGTCACTGTCATTTTGCGGCGACGGGAACGTGGGAGAGGGAGGGAAAGGAGAGAAGGTGGAGGTGCGGTTATGAGGATGATTTTTTAAAAATTTTGAACCATGGATTGTTTTAAGAGTCACAATCGAAATTCAGTCCTATCCAAATTAGACAAAAGTATGGATTGTTTTTCTTTTAAAATAAAATCTATTAATTTAATAGCATTCACTACCGACATCATCATTTTTAAGGGTAAATTCACTTCTCGTGGTTTATGATGTGTCCACATTTTCAACTGATGACATGATGCCAGCGGTGATGACTGAGGGAGATTATTATACAGTTAAAAGGCGATGCTCAAAAGTTGAATGAAGTCTTCAAAATAAAGAAAAAGTCACTGTCTAAAATATAGGTTGAGAAAGTTGATTTAACTAGCGGATAAAAATCTTTTACTCAAATAAATTGCACGCTATCATATGTTTTATCTAGACAAACTTGTAAATATATGCATTCCACTATCAAACTACATTCTAACCATTAAGTTAGGGATTCTCTTCTTTGAGTTTAGACGTATTTATCCGCTCCATTGCCAACGAACAATCGACATGATCGACTGAAAAAAAATGATTCTCGGTACTAGCCTCTTACGGTGATAGCAGGATAGACGGCTGGCAATCGGTGCAGTCTTTCTAAAACTGTGCCTGTTCTAAAAAAAAGCTGTGACAATTTCTGTCATCTGATACCTTTCGACTTTAGACGGGCAGCCTGGAGAACCGGCTTGCTATGAGCTCTGAGTACCGGAGTCGCTTCAGCGTTGCCTTGATCTTCGGCCCCGGCCACATTGAAGCTGGCGGCCTACAGCCCAATCTGGCGATGGGTGTTTACGCCAGAGGCTATGTGGGCAGTGGACTGTGCCCCAAAGCGTGTGCCGAAATATAAAACACTGGAGGAGGTTACCTGAGGCGTGTTTAGAATCATAATGATCACATACAATCCGTACAATGTTTTGTAATGCACCTTGTATTATATAGTCAGTGTAAATATCTCGTGAAAATATTAATTAGAAATGCCTGAATCACACTTGACCACCTTTCCGTCATCTATGCTCAGGTTGCACAACGTCCAGACCTTTGACATATTGGACTGTTTAAACACTATCTTTGGTCAAGTGTTCTCTCTCTCTCTGATTTTCAAGATCTCTGCCTTGCCACATTCTCCTCTCCTTTTTTCTCCGGTGTAGGCCTATTGACCCTCTTTGTTCCCTACGGTGAAACACTGCATCTCACTATACATTACGTGTTTCTTTCTTTTGCATAGTAAAATGTAAATAAGGCATGTTGCACACAAAAGATTACATAAACTGAACAAGCTAGCACTGTGTACAATTGTTTCTGAAAAATATAGACATGAGCGCTATTTGTAATTTCCTGTCAGGCTTAATTCCAGTTGAACAAAGATAACAAAATCTTAACAATGAATTTAAGACATGATATATCCTAAACTTTTGACAATAGAACCACGTGGCTGTGTGTGTAATATGACTGTCGCGTCTTACTTACAAAGCCACGTTTTTGTGTTACTATTTTTCGTTTCTTTGTCTTTTCTTTTTAAGTGAACTCGTCAATTAAATTTGATTTATAGATTTATAAATTTAAATATCGATCATAACTTTTCAGAATATACATACATGTAGCTGCATGTAGGCTACTGATAAATTTTCGTAACCCCCCCACCCCTTTTGTTTTTAAATTTGATTACATGGAAGGGCTATGAAATACAGTATTCTGCAAAGGTGGATAAAAGCAGTAATGTGTTTATGAAGCTGACAAACTTACTGTCTTAGATCATTGTAAGGCTTTCTAAATTTTCGGCAATTATTATAAATATCCTTACCAGTGTGACTGGGATCAAACACTACTGACTAACATCTCATATGCAGTTAAAAGCATTCCTACTGGCTTTACAAACCAAAGAGTTTGTTAAAAAGAGCTATTTTTATTTAAAAAAAAAAAAAAGAAAAAAAGTCATCAAAATGCCTCTATCAATTTTATTAACATTGTCTGTTAGGTAGGATTATGTATATTTTTACAAAAGAAAAACAAAAAACAGTGTGTGGATGCTTATTTGTGTATTTATATGTTATTATCATGTGCCTATGTTATTATCTGTTTCTTATTTTGTGTTTGAACATTTCTGCATTGTACAGTGATCATAGTATGTTTCTCTCTGTCAACCTTGTTGTCATTTAAAAATAATAAAACTTTATCAGTATGAAATACTGAAAATATGTCTGTTGTACTTTGAGTATGGATAGATTTAATGCAACATTCTCTTCATATAATCTACGTGAAAATATTATTGTCATTATCATTTAACATAATTTAAGCAGTTTACATCCTGGTCCCGTAGAGTGCTGACTAGATCTTATAGATCTAAATCTAGATTCTAAAGCTAGTTTACAACGCACTACTACATTTCTTGTCATGGGCATATGAACTGGCTTCATTAACATAATTAGTCACTAGATCTAGACTGCTAATCTTTGATTTCTGTAATTTTTTCTATGAACTGGAATCCAGAAGCACACAATTAGGTCATATCACTTCGGCAGATGTGAACTGAATCTTCAATAAAATATCTATTTCGTACTCCCAAGACCCAATACAGATTTTTTTACTTTCCTCTCATTGAAATATGGTTATAAATACCATGATTTATATCAACTTACCTCTCAAAATCTTGAGGCAACGTGAAATATCCGTGAATCAAGCGGAGCAATCGCTGCGATGGCCTGGTCTGGTCCTAAAATTTTTACAAACAAGCATCAAACTGTCTGGACCTCAGCTGGTTATCCTGCGCTGGCCAGCTTCAATGTGGGCGGTACTAAAGCGCGAAAGGTGTTACATTTTTATGAACGGACCATACCCTTGCTGTATATGGCTGCCAGGCTTAATGTGGCATAGCCCGGGGGAATCAGTGGCTCAATGGGTATGGCGTCTGCTCATGGAGAAAACAGGCCGGGATCGACTCTCGGGTTCTGCATCTTGGGATGACAGGACACGAAGAGCGAAACCCCGCATTTTTTTCAGTGACTCAAAGGTCTCTGGCTTCCTGTGGGTGGAAAGGCCCGACGTCTAACCTTCTCGGATAAGGGCGAATAAATTTCAGAGTCCCGTGTGTACGTTACGCACATTAAAGAACCCTTGGCAATTCAAAATAGATGGAAGAGTAGGCCAATTTCCAAATTCCAAATTTCTACCCACAAAATCTCGCAGCAAAAATTGACAACTTCTAAAAGCCGAGATAATCCTATCTCTTTGGATTGAAAGGCTTCAGAAAAAAAAAAGGCATAGCTCTTCCTCTTGCTCTCCAGCCAGACTACCTGGTATTGTACGCCCTAAGGGGTGATTAGCTCGAAGGCATCCGTATGAAGCGATCAAACCATTTAGTTTTCTGGTGTTTCGTATACTGCAAGACTGATTTGTTATTTTCCGTATCTCTGATCGTCTCGTTTTTGACCATCTTTCTTCTTTGCTTGGAATTTCCGTTGGTCGTGGAAAGGATAAATACGTCTAAACTGAAAAGAAGACTTCCTAACTTCGTCTATAGAGCGTTGTTCGATAGTGGAGTACGTTGTCATCCGCCAATTTAATCAGTTTGCTCAATCTATGTTTTATTCAGTGAGTGTTTTATTAACCTTGGCAAACAAACTCAGAATACAGAAATTCGATCAACTGACCTGCAGTCGAGCACGGCAGTTCGAATTTGGGGGGATTGAAAACGTGTGTTTAAGATTTCCATGACGGCCTTTTTCACAGGTGATCAGCCTGTTCCTAATAGGTGTTGTTTTGGACTGAGTTTGGCATGGGTAGTTTAGTGTTGATATAAATATAATATTTATATTGGTAAAGTAAATCTTGGTTTTTATGGAAGCATCTGGATGTTTCAGCAATGGGGCCATGTTAATAACGGACTGTACTGACTTTTCTGGCAATGTGACCAAATTTCTCTGTCCGTCTTACTATCTTATGTGAAGATACTGCCAAGACATTTCAATTCACTTATTTGTTTCCATTTGGTTAAGTTGAAACATGGACTAATAATAGAATGTATGATCTTCTCATGAGCGTGTTTGAAAATACCTCCCCCCCCCCTTCTCCCTCCCCCCCCCCAAGACTTTGTTATTCAAAAAGACGTTTTCCTTTTTGGTTTTGTTTTAGTTTTCACACTTTCAATGCCTTCCTCGCTGAACGATGTTGTCTTCACTGAAAACCTTTTTTTTTTTCGTTGATTTTGTTGTTGAAATTGTTTGTCTATTGGTGTGTGTTTCTGTGTGTTTGTGTGTGTGTGTGTGTGTGAGTGGGTGGGTGTACGGGCATGAATGTGTGTATATACATGTATGCATATATAGATATGTAAGTATATAGTAGGCATTGAAATTGTGCCAAACTTACGCTTATGTTGTATTCTTCATATATTGTGTTTGAATTTATGTTGCGCTGGTCAAGATGTAATTCTTATGGATCAACAACAACAATTGTTATTTTTATTCATATTTCTAAAACGAAGTGGACAAAATTCATTCTCTCATAGGATAAACCTGTAATACAATCCACATTATTGTCATATAGACTGCGTGTATTTCAGATGCGAGACAACTGAAGAGAGAGAGAGAGAAAGATAAAGAGAGAGAGGATCCAGTACATTAAACTGATTAAACGGAATGGAGCCACGATCCACTGTGAAGAGTTCGTTGCCACTGGCCTGTTGTACGACCATGAAGAATCAGATAACAGTTGGTTCAAGTCGAGAGCTGTAGAAGACCCAGATGCAAATAATAGTTCATATTCGTCGAAGCAAAAAACCTGGCAATTCCCTGCAGATTTTTAGGCCCGCGGCTAAAATAGAACATTCATTCATGTTTGTTACCGCTCGTCCAAGAGATCCGACAGCAACTTGACACCGGTCCCATGCATTTTTTTGTTGTTGTTGTTTTTGTTTTCGCCATGTCAATGTTAGTGAACAGTTTGAAGTGTTTGTACCCCATAACTATAATTGTATCGGGATTTTCAGCAGTTCGCTAGGTCAGAACAAATCTATTTAACCTAAGAACTACAGTGTGACGAATACTGTTCATTTGATGAGCAGAAATTAAGACACATTTTGGGACAAAAACCTTAGGTTCTATATTATGGCATTACGCAGTGCATTGTGTCAAAGCTTTACATTTCCCGGTATAGCGTATGTATTTCTAATGGCAGAGAAACAGCTATCAGGGAGAAATATTTGATTTTTTTTTTTTTAATTAAAAACACGCCCCAAAGTGTGGTCAGATCTACTTAAGGGGGGGGGGGGGCGTCCTGGAGGTGATTTTTTTTTATTATTAGAGTTAGGTTATTTTAACCTTTTCCATCGTATTCAGCAAGTTCAAATTAGAGGAAAACAGTAAAAAAAAAATTGACTTTTTCATACGGTTGCCATGGCAGCGCTGCCATCTTGGATTTTGGCAGCCCTAAATTGACTGATTTCAAAATCTATCTCCTCCGCCAAATTTCAACCCAACTTGATAAAACTTGGTGCATATATTGTTTGATATAATATCTAAAAAATTACATATTTTCATTACGTTCTTTGAAATAAAGAATGTTCTATAAATTTTTGAAAAATACCATATGGCGAAAATTCAAACTTCGCCATTTTTTCAAACTAAAAACCTAAATTTCTCTAAAACTTACCCACCGAATTTAACGCGCATATGTAACTTTTTAGGTTTTATCCTGGCAATGATGCATACCAAATTTGGTTTGAATCGGTTTTAAAACAAAAAAGGAGATAGATAAAAACGGTCAAAAACCGGGTTTTGAGAAAAACGCGTTTAAAGCTTTTTTTTTCCACGAAAAATTGACATGAAGAGTTTTTTGTTCGGCTTTCAGGCTCGGAACAGTCTTTTTTTACATACCAGCCCTCTCTGCATGATTTCTGGGTCTCTTGTTGCCGTTTGTTAACTCTCTGGGTGTATCTTTAATCGAATTTTGATTCCTACCCCCATCTTCATAAGAGCCACATCCGGGTTCTTGAGGGCCCCTGTGTGCCCCCTATATCATTTTTAGTGCAAACCAAGAGTGTTTTGACCTTTACTATGACATATAGTCCACAACTGAGCTATTAGTAGCAGAAAGAAAGTAAAATTGCACCATTTATAGGACGAGAAAAGTCATTTTAGAACACTTACATTGATAATTTGCATGATCAGCAGTTTTTCTCGCCTCA
>JBCAUA010218405.1:0-20858 GCA_038406235.1 Peronia verruculata | reverse complement strand
ACAAGATGTTATATATATATATATATATATATATATATATATATATATATATACACACACCATTTTTATATTCAGAAGAGTCTGAACTTTTGAAAAGATAACCAAAATCAAATATTTTTATCAAAAACCTGATTTCAGGTTATCCCTTCTCCCCCCTCCCCCAATGAGTTTGGAACTCAGTGTTCATAAAATTGTTGAAAGAATTTGATATGAACTAAGCAGTGAATAATAGATATGAGTTAGAAATAGATGTTTTTTTTTTTTTTTTTAAATGTATCCGAAATTTTTCAGCTTTTATGCTTTGACCACTATACTTTGCCTGTGAGAGAGCAGTTCAATTTGCTTTAAATACAGCAGAGCAAAGCCACAAGAAAATAAGCTGAACAGATCATCTTTTTCTTTCCTATTATTTGTATATAAGTTAGTCCTTGTATTTTCATTTAATTTCTCATGTTTGCCAGGTTGTGGGAAAATTCATGGCCCGTGCAGTTGCTGATGATTGTCTGCCCCCCAAGTATATTCAATCACACAAAGGGAAAGCAGACTGCAAAAGCAGCCAGTAGGTATTATTTCCGATCTATGTTAGGGCATGAGTTGCATTTGAAAATGTCTTTTGCTTGGGAGAGGCATATTTCAGAAGGCTTAGTTTCTTTCTATTATAGTTGTTGTCTTTTGTGTCAATTTTAAACTTGATCTGAAAAAATTTCTCGTCTTAATGATTGATTGTGGAAGATGAGTTCAGTTTGCTTTCTGTTTATCCGCATAACCTACAGCATGAGAAGAATTTAAGGGCATCAAAATGATCGGGGGGGGGGGGGATGAAAGGATAAACTTCAGTTTTCTCCCTTGTCCTTTAGCAGGGATGTCAAACTTCCGACTTTAGTCGGAATTCTGACTTTTTGGGGGCGTCGCCGATTTTCCTAATTTTGGCCGATCAGCTGCCGACTTTTACTGAATCCACAAGACAATCACGGTTTTATAATAATTTGCGATACTAATTTCGTACGATGACAATGAAAACTGGAAGTACAAATGAGTTATCCTCGTACCGCGGACGATAGTCGGACTGTCCAGCGACTGTTTGGAGATCAAAATCGAAGCTCGTAGCGCATAATTTTCTCACATTCGACAATATGCAGTGGTGCGAGAGTTGTTGATAGAAAATCAGCACTTTAGAGGACTGACAACAGATAAAATTATGTGTCCATGATCTTGGAAAATCTAGTGTAAGAGGGCAGCTGTTTGCAGTCTAGATCTAAAGATTCTAGACCTAGGAAATGAGAGTAGTGATCTAGATCTAGATCTAATCTAATTGCGCATGTTGATTATAATGACGACACTGCCTGTGGGATCTTTTTAGTTCTTGGAATTTCCATATGTTACAAAATTTTATAGCCCCATCCCAGGATCTGGTGAAAAGTTGCAAACTTCTCTCAGAACAGTGAAAACTAACATGAAAACCCTCGATTTGTTTTTTTTTTTGTGTGTGTGTGTGTCTCACGTAATCGGGCAGTGCCATGGGGGGGGACTTTTTTGTGACAACAGTTTGACATTCCTGCTTTACTACATGAGACACAATTGTGCCAGTATGTGAAAAGAAAGTGAGAGGAGCCTCCTGTTTGTGTTTTTGTTTTAAGTTTGGTATTCAAACTGGAAAAAATCTGCTTTTTTATTAATTCCCCCCCCCCCCCAAAAGCACTATAATAATAATCCATATAACTTTTCTTTTTGTAACTGCATAGACTAACATTTATCAGGTTGGTTAGTCATCATATGAGAAATATTTATATAGAACAAAACTGTAGTATATTATTTATACTTATATTTATTTTTTTGGTCTATTTAGAGAGGGGGGGGGGCTGTTCCTGAGAGTGATTTTTTCAAATGTTTGAACTAGGGATTTTTTGGGCTTCACATTCAGATTCAGCATGTTTAAATTCGTGGAAAAGTGTGGTAAAAAATTTTGTTTTGGCATCCGGTTGCCATGACAACACCGCCATATTAGATTTTGTATTTTGATAATAGCCAATTTTCATAAGCTTAAGGCTCCTATAGTATTGAATGCAATAGTGTGAAAATTTGCAGCCGAATGATACCGGTATAGCCTTATGTAAAAGATAAAATGCATTTTTTTTTTTTAAATCACATTCCATAGAATGTTTTTCATAAATTGTTTAAATATGTAATAGACAAATGTAAATTTTTTGCTATTTTCCTTCAGATATCCAGTTTTCCTTCAAAAATGCAAATGATTGACATTCAGAAAAAGCGATTAATTTTATTTAATCACATGCTATGGAGGATGTATACATTGGTCTCTACATAAGAACCTGGTCATCGGAGGACAAAAAAAGTGGGCACTTAGGCGGACGGGTGGATTGAATAGTTATGCGACCTGCTGACCACAGATTGTCTTCATTACTATGATTAGTTGATCGCTACTGTTAATTAAAGATTTGTCTATGTGAATAAGTACTGTATGTGTGTCTGTTATAATTAGTTATAGCAATTCCTGATCTTTATCAGAGTATAATTGCATCAATACTGCCCTGCATTTTAATGCCCAGTGAGTTTTCACATAATGCTATCATGTCGAAAATATGACATTGCTCCTCTACCCTGCGAATAATCGCACAAGTGATTTAAGTGTTTACAGGCTGACTGAAATAGCAGAACAATTCACCAGCCAGGAGGCTAAACTTACTTATCCTTTTCCACAAAGCCAATCATAGGTGCTCTTCCACATATTGTCAAACAAAGAAATGGTTACGGGTCAGTCAACAACAGGGCCTGATTTTGCAGTCATACATCAACCATCACTTCCCATCCCTTTGTCTACCTGTTCTCTCCACCCCTGTCCCCAGTTTACTGCACATCTAGCACTGTGCATTTCTCTCAAGTGGACAGTATTTATTATGTGGAATTTGACCATAAGTACTGAGGTGTCTTGGCCCACACCAGGCTCTTAGGCAGATTTTTTATTTGGGAGCGCCCATAGCGGGTTCTTCGAGGGGCAAATTATAGAGGGAAAGTTATGATTTGCAACAGAGGCAGGTTCTTAGACCAACCGGGCTCTTAGGCAGAGGGTTCTTTGGCGGAGACCACTGTATTCCATATTTGAAGGCAGGTGGTTGAGAAATAAAAAAGCCTTGGGGGAAAAAAGTGTAGAAGTCATATATATGGAAAAATTGTAATTGAATTTTCAGAATCTCGCTATACAGTCATTTAGTGATGTTATGTTGGTACTGTTTAGAGGCATTAAAGCATGTTTCTGGCCCCATTCGTTGTTTTTCTGGTATGAGAAGTGTTTAAAAATAGCAAAACCTATTTTTGATAACCTTATTTTCAGGACCTGCACACTCCCTTTTAAAGACATGAATACACAAAAGATCAAGTTGTTCCAGCAGGTTACGAGAGACAGAACCAGCAATTTTCAAAATCCTTTTATAGAGATGTATACATGCCCAAAGTTGCTTCTTACCAAATTTCAGATCATTTGGCAAAAAAAAAAAAAACAACAACAACAACAAAAAACTTAGAGGTTGCAACTAACAAAAGATGTGAGAAAAATCTGAATTCATGGTAATGAAAAAAAAAATTGTTTGTCTTTATGTTTGCTTCATTGCCTTGTTCTAGCAAGTCAAAGAACAGGTCTGTAATGCAAAAACAGTCTTATTCTCAAGAAATAACAAATGATTTTTTTTTTTTTTAAATTTTTTTCAAGTACCATGTGTCATTAGAATAGTTGAATTTTTACTGTCTGATGCTCTGTATTTGGAGTGAATGGGTTTGCTATATACATCGAATATAGCATATGCAGTGTTATCAGTGTTAATTGGGGAGGGTGATGCTGAAAACTGCAAATCATGTCAAGCAAAAGAGAAAATCATGTACTGTGAAGAAGGGTCACTAACCTGTCAGCCAGCCTTTATTTGGAGTAGCTTTTCTTGGCATGGACATAACTGTTGTAAGAAATTTTTCATTTAATGATTATAAAATGAGATTCATTTTTTCTTTGTGTTCTCTAATTATTGCCAAATACAAGCAGTATGCAATAAAAAAAAAATATGGTCTCCTGCTGAAGAACTTTTTCAGTCACTGACAATGTATAATGGCTAAGCAATGAATGACAGAAGATCTTTATTCTTGATATTTGGTTCTGAAAGTCTGATATGATTTAAGGATTTTTTTATTTTTTTTTTTGTGATTTAATTCCTAGAAAGTATGAAATTCAGTAATATTTTTTTTTTTTTTTGGTCTTTTATTCCAACCCTTTTTGAATATTCACTTTCGTTTTCCTTGCAGAGAAGCCTTGTCGAAGGCTGATACATTGCTTAATCAGAAACATGGCATAGTCAGGCTGGATAACATCTGGGGCACGGGTGGAGGTCTGCGTCCTGTCAAGTATCTTATCAAAAAGGTACATTCATTTTACTTGTCATGGTCTTATTGCAAGAGCTTACAGGGCAAATACAACTGAAGAATCTCCAATGGCATTGACAATGTGATCATATATTAGCAATGTCAACAGATAATGAGCCATTTTGACCATCAGCCAAATTACTTCTCTTTGCCCAGTACAAGAGGTATAACACAAGCATTGTATAGAAGGAAAATATAACTTTTTTGCTGATTACATGAAATGTAGGTCACAAAAAATTCTGAAAAATTCACCAAATGATGAAAATGGTTTTTTCTTACGCTGATAATTTTTTAATCATTTCTTGCATTAGGTATTTCAAATAACAAGAGAAAAAGTGATTATTTCCTTCTTTGCAATGCTTGTCCACTTGTACTTGGCAAAGGGAATTAACCTAGCTGGCTGAAAAAATGGCTCATTGTCAAATCATCTCTGGTACCAGAACAAACCTCTTCTCAGCAGCTAAAGGTTTCAGTCAGTCAGACTGAACATCGGTTTGTCTGATGACAGGAGAGAAATCAAATTAATCTAAACAGATGTAAAGTAGCCTAAATACTTGGCCACCAACCCTACAGGATATCTTGGCTGACACATGTGGTCAGTGGTTCTACAAGTGTGGATGGAAAACTGCACAGTTTATTCACAGATTAAACAACTGATTGCAGGATGTGTTGAGAATCAAGTGCTGCTTGAAATTTCATCACCTGGGATTTCTCACCAGGCAGTGAGTGGGTGCAACAAACTGGCACTTACCCATAAAATTTTACCAACGGATGAAATGTTACAATAAAGCTGTCAAATCTTATCAAAACAAGATTTTTTTCAATTACCAGCCCAAATCGAGAGATCATCGAGTGCATAACTATTTTAATATTTTTTTTTTAAATTTTGAAAATTAAAAACAGCCTTTTATGAAGATATGATATTGCAAGTGAGAAGCCCTTTGCTGTGTGTCAAAAGTTACAATTTATCTTTTGGTCCAAGGCTGTGCTTTGTTCTCGTACTCACAATATGAACATATTCACCGATGTCATTGTTCATGAGCAGCTATGAATATCACACTGGTAAGTTAATTACATACATATGTATGAATATCAGTGGTTGTGTGCTCAAAAGAAATGTTGAAAATTTCAGTGATTGATAGATTACAAGAATATCTCTGATAGCTATTCCAACAAACTTAAAAAAAAAAAAAAGAAAGAAAGAAACAGCTTTCTATATAGAACTGAGTACATTTGTGCATCAAAATGTGACAGCTGTTCTCTCTTCACAAACCATTCTTTCACCCAAATAGACCACCATTCTCTTCTTTTATTTCTTAATGCAGAAAAATGGCTAAAAAATTTATCTAGATCTGCATCAACTGCCATGCTAAGCATAAAATGTGACATGTTCTCATCGATACATATGGAAATGTGGGGACAATCTGTTAAAACAGGGGTGGTCATCTGTTGAGATAACCAAAGGCTATTACTGAGGGATGACTTTATAAGATCAATCACAAAATGGGCCCACGGAGCCTTCTGTAATTTCAAAAAACAGTGGACAAAAGAAACACAGATTTTGTAGGTTCCCAAAACTTGCAAAAGACCAGCCATGTCATCAACATAATGAATCAATGCTATGATAGTGATTGTCTCAAGAATTTCCCGAAATCTTTTCTCCTCACACAGGTGCTAACATCAAAGCACTTACCTTTTTTTTCTCAAATGTTTTTGATCGCTTAAAGCCTGACTTTTCCTTAAGACCTGTAACTTTAATAGCCTGGATGAAAAAAAAAAAGAGACAGACAAAACAGTTATGCATAATATAAAGATATCAGTTGTATAATGTGATATGTAATCTAAAATATTACTCATTGTTAAGACATAATACTTAGAGAGACGTCCAGCAAAGCTACGTAAATGAGACCAGTGGATAGAGACACTTCCCTTCATAGGCTATCATTCCGATGAATATAAAGTTTTAACGTATGTATGCCCAGCAACCCACTGAATTGAACTGGATGTCAATGATGCCTCTGATGAGCAAGTCAAAGTTTATTCACAGTAAGATCACAGGAACTGGTTTTGCACAATGAATATCTCTGCATTAAACAGTTGTTGCTGAACAATTTTGTCACCAAAGAAGAGCACATTGAGTTCCTTCTCCACTGACATCAGTGACTCTGAATAGGAAAAATTTGGCATAGCCAAATCTGGTTGTGTGACATACAGGTATAATTTGTATTTCCAATTTGTATTGAACAAATACATTCTTAATTTGCTATAATACAGTCACATAAACTTGAGTTAAAGTCACTTTAGTTGATCCTTAGTTTTCTTGAATTTTTTCTCCAGAACAAACATGGCGGTAAATTAATTCCTGTAAAGTAAAATGGCTGTTAGACTTCAACACAAGCATTCCAACTAATGGGTTAATTTGAATTTTCACCCCCATCATTCAGAGCCACATGAAAAAATAAAATGGCTGTTCGACTTCAACACAAGCATTCCAACAAATGGTTAATTTGAATTTTCACCCCCGTCATTCAGAGCCACATAAAAATAACAATAAATGTTTTTAAATTTTGCTTTCTGCGTTATGATTCCAACACTGCTCCAAAAAAGAAAAAAACTACATACTTGATACATTGTGATACAATCATTTGGCTCAGTCATCGTTCATCTTGCCTGTACGAGGACTAGTGTGATTAGGCAAGGACAACAAAATGAGAGATAAAGGAGGGAGTGGGGGAGACAGGGTTTGTGCCTGAGAGAAAAAGAGAGAGTAGGGCTGCTCAAGTCCAGCTTAATGCTTGCTAAACTGCAAATATGTTGATCTCTTCCCCATTCTCCCAATGACATCTACTTAAGCAGAGTTAACTGCACTTACAAATTTTCCTAGATGTAAAAATCAGAAGATTGGGCAGAAATTAATTTTGTTACAGTGAAGACTCACTGACATGAGATAACAGGGAAAAACCCTTCACAAAAAAATATATAACAAATAAAGATGTCTTCAAGAGGAATTAGAAAGAGCTATAAGAACATTCCAAAATCTCCTCAATGTGATGAAAAAAATGAAAGCTCAAATGATAATTTATGTCTCAAACTGATATAATACCAGTACTTTGTTTCCTCATAGTGTACAGTTTGAAAACAATTCCAATGACAATGTCAAGTATGGGGTGTAAAAACACCAATCAGATCATTCAGTTGAGACATAGGATGAAAGTCTCAGAACTTATATTTATACAACATACAAGTAGCTTACCCCAGATTGCACAAGCTTTTTTGCTTGTTCTGTGGCTTTGTCTGCTGACTCAAGAGATGGTGCTGGTGCTGCACAAAAAAAAAAACATGATAATCCATTTGTTTACTTAGGTCATCTCCCCAAAAACATGAATATCTTTAAAAAGAATAAAATTTTCACACAAAAAAAATATTTACCTTGCACAATATATATAAACAACAACCTTTGGTGACATAACAACTATAATAATCTTCAGGGATGACAAACTGTTTTTACAAAGAAGTCGGAAACTTTCTTATCAACTGTTCCAATCATGACAGGAGCATGTGTAAGATCAACATGAGTCAAAAGGCAACTCATAAAGATGGCATATTATCTCCAGCAATTTGTAGGAGGAATATGTCACAAATGTGATATCTTTGTGAATAAAGACAGTTTGTGTCCAGCTTTGTTCAACAGGAATAGTTACGGAAATTTTAGTCAGAGACAAGTTTCTCAGTGACTAAGAGTTAAATGCCAAACCTGCTGAGATTTATGCAATGAAAGAAAAAAAAAAAAAAAAGACAACAATGAATTATACTTGATGACTCTATAAATCCAGAGTTTTTGCACACTTTTCTGATTATTGCAACAAAGTATACTGCATTATGATTTAAAATGAAACTTGCTCCAGTAGGCCTAATCATGTTTTCACAAACATCTAATGTGTAACACTGTAGCAATACAATTCCTGTCAATGGATGTAATGGAAGGGCATTCAGTTGAAACTAATAATAATAAAACCTGCTCCAATTGCATGCCTACATTCATTCAATCCTGTTCTTGAAAAATGTTTTTAAAACTGAGTTCCTACCTGGCTTATTGGCTGATTTGATATGAACAGCCTCCTTTTCCTGATTCAAGGCTGCAGCTTTCAAAGACTGTAGCTGCTTCTTCTGTCAAATCAAATATCAAAGTCTAGAAAAGCAGAGCAAGCAAACTGAAGTTCCAAATAAAGAAAAAAGGCTGAGAAAACAAGGACCATGACTTTGAGAGATGGACCAAGAGTTTTATGGGCATGGGCATACAACAATGTGAACATAATGCACATTTTTATATTTAAATCTATCATAACTAAACTGTTAAACCTTTTCATATTAATCACTCACAAATGAGAGGAACAAAAGATGGAAGTAATGTAAACACAACAATTCTATGATGATAATTTTGTGGAGGAACACACACCATCTAGATTCTAGATCTAGAACTAATACTTAAATATTGTACCTTTCTTTTCAGCTTCGCAAGCGTTTGTTTGAGAATTTCTTCCTCCTCTGTCAGCGATGCTGGAAAATGAATAAACACCATTTTGGATATTTTTTGTCCTAATTCAGCAACAATGCTCTCTCAATGATATGCACTACTCGCGTTCAGAAATATTGTAATGTCAGAAGGGAAAAAAATGTGTAAATTTCACTTTGATTTCTGAACGATTTCCCTTTCAGACAAGGCTAGTTACTGGCTTTTACCACAGAAGAGCTACGTTGTGTACTTTAAATTGTCCTCGACACAAAAGAGTATTAATACTCGTACTTTTATCTACTGAAAATTTTGTTCTATAATAACTATAATATCGTAGTCCATGTCAATATCACAAAGAGTATTTTATACCCGAATCGGGCATGCGAAGCAGACGCTGTAAGGCCTGCCATGTCAAACACACGACCTGCAGGCCGCATGCCGCTCTTTACGGTGCGCCTGCGCCCTCGCCCCCACAAAGAAGGAACAAAAGATGACAGCTCCGATTTTGTCGTGAATATTACATGTACTATAGGGCCTACAATTAGATGATCTTAATTTGAAATTGCAAGGGAAAAAAAAGTATTCATCATTCAGTTGTATGAAGACATCAGTAACGCTATATCATTACAAAACCTAGCAAATGAAAGTCACAGTAAGTTGTCAAATGAAAATTTAGTGTACCGTATATTTCTACATGTAAAGAGCTCAAAAACACTGCAAATACTGATTCTGTAGACCTACTCAGCTTTGCAAAGTATTCTTATCATCTGAAACAATTGTCAAAGGAATTTGTCTAAGCATTTTAAGATTTCTCATCTTTTTAACACCAGTCGCTTTATTTTCAGCACCATTGTTGACATCTTGTGTGTCGTCAACCCAGAGAAAAGCCTGCTGATGGTTCTACAAACCTTGAAATGCATTCAGATTTTGCACTCAGAGAAGAGTATCTTAAGGGCACATTTTGCATTCCATGGATGGTTATTTCAAGGTTTAAAATGAAACTGAATAGCTCTCTGTATCTCTTCACAAATCTGATTTATTTTGCAGCTGAAGATGAGAGTGGCTCACTTTCTCAGTCTATCCTATCCACTTTCCACTTGAAGCATTATTTCCCTTGGAGTGAACATTTTCAGGTTTTTCAATACACACAATTGTCTCTCTGCTGACACCAGAACGTAAGAAGTTCCGTTCGGCAGAGGACATTTCAATCTTTGAAACTGTACCAAACTGATCTTTTTTTTTTTTTTTTCACCAGCCTGAATTATATGCAGAAGCTGCGAATGACTCGATTTCTCAGTCTATGTATTTAAAGCTTTACATCCATTAACAGTTTTTGAGTTGTTTTTTCCCCCTTCTTTTTTATAATAATATCTTTGCTGATGTCGGATCCTGGTACTATTTCACGCTATAGAACGGAATCAACTTACACATACACCCGAGTTTTTTCATCCTTTTGATTGCATTTTTTGGATTACTGCATGTTTTCTTGACTCTTGTTTTATTATTAGTTTGCTTTAAAGCCTAGGTAGTAGTTGTAAGTCATCTTGATATATTTTTAAGAGTGAACTATGAATTCAAGACCACAATAAGATTTAGGCACATTCCTTAAGATGAGAGAAGTTCATTGATTAATATGTATACAGATTTGCAATTACACGTGAAAAAGAAAGAAAAAAAAAAAAAAACAGGCACTTTGTAGAAGAAAAAAAAATAAGATCTTTAGGAACCTTCATTAGATCGGGAAACAATTTTTCCATTAGCCACTAATGAAACAAAGCATCTACACCAATTTGCACTAGAAATAGTTAGCACAGAAAATAAAATGTCTGGCCTGGATTGGACAGTTTAACAATAAAGTAAGAACAATAAGGTTGATTTCTCTCATCTTCCTTGGCCCCCCCCCCCCCCTCACCTCTACAAACTTGACTTTTCCGATGAGAAAAAATAACTCAGACATTAGTGGACAAAAAGAAAGAAAGAAAGAAAGAAAGAAAAACTTACACACACACACAAAACAAATAAAAAACAAAGAAACAACAAAACAACAAACATTAAATGAGATTGGAAAAGAAAAAAAAAAAAAACGTTTTCCAGCTCATACTTCAATATCCCCTCAGGCCCTCAGGCTACGGTCTTCGCCGTTTCATCTCCTGAGGGTGGTTGTCTCACCAGATAACTTCCCGTAGTGGTCCTGAGCACATATTAGAAGGTTCTGCAGGCTGTGAAAGTCTCGACGTTACACGGTTGATATCTCTTCTCTCTCTTTACTGAAAGTTATTTTTCTTAAGCCTTTCAATCCTAAGAGATAGGATTATCTCGGCTTTTAGAAGCTGTCAATTTTTGCTGAGAAATTTTGTGGGTGGAAATTTGGAATTTGGAAATTTTCCCGGACTCTTCCATCGATTTTCAACTGCCAAGGGTTCTTTAACGTGTGTAACGTACACACGGGACCTCCTCCGAAATATATTCGCCCTTATCCGAGAAGGCTAGACGTCGGGCTTCCCTACCCACAGGAAGTGAGGAGACCGTTGAGTCACTGAAAAAAATGCGGGTTTTCGATCTTCGTGTCCTGTCATCCCCCGATGCAGAACCCGCGAGTCGATCCCGACCGCTCCATGAGCAAACACCATATCTATTGAGCCACTGCGTCCCCCCTCTTTCTCTTCTTCTTCTTTCGCGACCGTTATCAGAGCCTAATCCAATAAAGACGTATATGTACTCACCGTGCCAGGTACAATACAGGCGTAATCGTGCTGTGCCGTTAAAACCCAACACAAACAATCAAACAGATCACTCTATATGTTATAAATTCCCGTGACATATTATTTACATCATACCAGAATTATGGTACTTTTGTAAGACACGTTACGGATTTGCAAAAACACGGTGAACTTTTGAATCGTGCTAGCTGGATGCAGATTATCTGTCTTCGCTAAATATTAAAGAAGTCAACAACAAATGACAAGATCAGATGCTGGACACATGAAAGACGACACTTCAAGGTTGGTTAATGGATTTTGAGTAACCAGATATAAAGTTTAATAGATTAACTCTTACTGTTCACACGGCACGGGAGAGCTAATTGTTATAGTAAGAAAATCCATAATTATCTTATAGGCTATTGTGGCGACCCTAGACATACAATACTAGTGTAATGGGGACCCGCTGGTGGGCTAGAAATTTGCACACCTCTGCACTTTGTGCACCCCAGCACACCATACTAACTGGACACACGTCATCCTATGCGGAGTTTTCCTTCATTTTGAATGGGTAAAAATCTACAACAGATTTATAGCTTAATGTTTCTGATGAGCAGGGCAACTTTCAATTACAGAAACATGTGAAATCTTAGAATGCAAAATTTATATCAGTATAGTCTATCTTGATAGAGAAATTTATCCACACTGGTCTAATCAAGTGCAGATTTAGATCTAGATCTAGATCTAGACGGTAGCTTTTCGTAAACAACAACACGTAGATCTAGATCGAAACATACGGTGTGTCTTTCCAATATAAAGAATACCGATGCACGGAAGATAAGGACTTTATCTTGGCCTCTCAGTCGTGACACATCATGTGTGTCATGTTGATGCCCTCGTTAAGTATTTGAATTGGACTACACATTGTAAATGTACTGGACTGGGAGTAGTTTGATGCTCTATTGATCACTTACTGTTGTTGTTGTTGTTGTTGTTCTTATTCAAAGGAGGCGCTCGAGGACTGGTGAGGTGAGAATTTACTACCATTATGTAAAATCTACAGAATGTCTTAAAAAGTATGTAGATCTACATGTATTCAGATCTGCAGATACAATACACAAATAATTCCGCTACGAATAGGAAATATTTGGCTGACATAAATATCATGCATTTTGACAAACAATAACACCAAAGTTTATTTCGTATGTAGCATATGGGATGTGGTTTTAAAAAATTTTTTTTTTTTTAAAGAAAGAAAAGGAGGATATAGATAGCATTGGACAGTTTAATAATAATTTATTTTTTTTTTTTTAAAGACCAAAACAAAAAAGAAACAAAATAGGCAAACAAATAGCCTTTAAAATATCAAATTGCAGGTTCCGTGATCTGTAAAACTGTTCCCCTAAGTTCAGAGAAGTAAAGAAGCATTTGGACACACCAGGAAAGGACTATGATTGTGAACATGTTCTACGCAGTTATATGTTTCTTCGTCAGAGCCATCTATGGAGCCCTTCACATTACCTACGATGTGTTTTCTGGGTTAATTGATATCCTCACCGATTTCGCTGAGGTCAGCGTTAAAGGCATGAACTATGTGATCGATTCTTTCTTGGAAGTGATACATTATCTGTTATTCGGCTTCATGGGATATAAGTAACAGATGTTAAAACTAAGGATTCGATGATCGAAAAACTTCTGGGAAATTCAGAGAAATTCCAGAATAACTTCAAATAAGAGTATATAATTTAAAACAGACCTATGAGCTAAGTTTGATGACCGCGATTCTTCTGGAAATTTCACAGAGATCCCAGATAACATTGAAACAGGCCTTTATTTGTATCAGTGTTTGGTGTTCAAGAGTCCTCGGGGAAATTCACAGAAACTCCAGAATAAATTCCAAATAGAGATCAGTTTTTTGATGATCCAAAATCTTCTGGAAAGTCCACAGAAATCTCAGAGTACTGATTGCCATCACAGGTGATGCACGAACTCGCAGAATTCTTGTGAGAAACAGCACAAAGCAATGAAATCATAATAATTATTCCAAGAAGTGAAGCGTCCTACTCATTTCATACGTGGGATTTGAAAGCAGTGCTGGACTTTAACACAAACGTTTATTTAATTTGTCATGATTTCTCCCTAAAGACAAAAGACAACGAAGCCCTACTCATATGTACTAAAAATTACTTTCGAAATGAAAATTGTCTGATGTCACATCTTTTTACACGTTGAGTTGAGGGACTTGATTGATAAACATCGATATCTTCAGTATAATACTTTCAGAACTTTATTGAAAGAAATTAATATTTAGACTACGGTCCTGAGACATAGATCTAAGAATTCTGGAGTGCACGTGTATGTTTTTGATTGATTTTTTCACAGTTCTAAGAAGAAAAAACTATGACCAAACACAATTCCCGCAATACAGCGGGATCTCATATTCCCATCGACGACATTTCTATGAAAGATGTTGAACATGACCTGCAAGAGATTCGGAACTACGACGGAAGTCAACTGCAAAGGTCAAAGTTCGAGGATACGTTACGTAGGTTTGGCCTTCCGATCAACAAGCCGAGTGGATTCTTCCGACAGAATACCCACCATTCGCAAAGTCAAAAGAGTAATGGGGCATATTCAAATAATTTGTATTTATCTGCATTGCGATCACGTTTAGGGAACACCAGAAATGATATTCCAGAACAGCCTTTTGGCGCAGAATACGGAAAATCAAATGCAGGCATGTACAGCATTAAAACTGCAGACAAGGTCGCTTTCCCTGAAACCAATTTCAGAAAACTCTCCACAAGTGATGTGGGACATGTCAAAAATGACAATAGAGGTCGGTATCCGGACATGGATTTTGCCAAAGCAAGATACGATATTGAAGATATCAAAGAAAAATTGATGAGGGATTCCATGTCAGAAAATGCAGGTCCCGACTCCCAACTTTTATCAGACTCCGAGAAAGCTCAAGGAAATGACTACAGAAATCAACAGACTCGCGGGAATTGGGAGCCCAGACAGGCAGAAGACCTGGCAGCCACTCAGAATAACCCAACTGAAACTTATAACGTCCGAAACAGGTTCGGTGTTCCGTTTGGAAGCCGAAGGAAAGGTGCGAGGTATTATCAGAACATTTATCGTAACCAGGTGGGTGGGGGTGGTACGCGGAGAGGCACTACAGAAGACACGGTGGACAAAGACACGATGGAGAAGATGATGGGATTCTTAAAAAACGAAGCGCCACCTAGATACCGGATCTCGGCAGGGGAAGCCAGAAATAGATGGAATTATCCAGCTTCCGGTAAAGGGAGCTTGCATATCCGCAGTGGAATCCGAATAAATGAACCAGAGAACACTGCAACGGAAGCAGAAAATAGCAAGAAACTAGCAGAGGCTCTGGCCTTTCTGAAGAATCCAAAGGATACGCAGACGGAAGAAACAGACTTTGACGAAGATATCTCTGAGGATCTAGATCTAGCATCACTGAAAGAAGCGGACGCTGAAAGTGACGGGAATTTTGCCGCCGACGCTATGTCAGTTCCAGGAATTGCTAGGGATTCCCCAGAGACGAGCAATGGGTTAGATGGAGTGGACGGCAGCATTAACGGTGCAGGTCAAAGTGAACCCGAGATCCATAGGTCTAAAAGTAGAAAAAAGACGAAGAAAAAGATAAAACCTGGTAGAGCTGAAAAAGGGCA
Organism: Peronia verruculata; assembly: GCA_038406235.1. Lineage (NCBI taxonomy): Eukaryota > Metazoa > Mollusca > Gastropoda > Systellommatophora > Onchidiidae > Peronia > Peronia verruculata. The sequence continues at coordinate 5,523 of JBCAUA010218405.1, read as the reverse complement.
AGCCAGATGGCATCTGACTCACAAAGCAAAGAATAAAAAAGGTGATAAAGAGTTAAAAACTTAATAGATTCGGTTCACTTTTATTGTTATTGTTGTTGATTTGTCCTTATTTTATGTCATTTTCTTTTTTAAACTCTGTTTATTTTTTATTACATTTTCACTATATTTCGTTTTATTTTATTTTTATTTTATTCTATTTGCTTTTTGGGTCATGTTTTAACTTATTTCGTCTTCTTTTGTTTGTTGCTGCTGTTGTATCTCTGATCGTTTTTTTTTTTTTTTACTGCTATGACGTCGGTTTGAGCTTCAAGTAATCTTTATCGACTGATTTCTCAGATCCTTGGCCCCCAAAATTGGGCTGGGGAAATTCTATAACAGCCATGTTTTTTCGACAGTCGACAATGTGTCAGTGCAATGTATTTGCATCTCAGTATGTAGAGGTATATATCGTTTTCAGGACTGTGTGACATTCCGACGTGAATTCTTGCACTTTCTGCGACGTCCCAAATGGTATAACCGGTAGAAAGAAAGAACTATAGAAAGAAAGTGTAAAATAAAGTCCAGGAAAAGTAATTTTAGTCTAGCTGTACTATTTTTCTGCAACATAATGTGGCGGACAAAACAATGGGTGAATTGGTGGATTAGCAGATGGGTGGATGGATGGGTGGATAGACGGACGAACGGACGGAAGGAATGGATGGGTGGATGGATAGATGGATGGATAGATGGATGGATGGATGGATGATGGATGGATGGATGGGTGGATGGATGCACACATGCGTTGATTGATGGATGAATGGGTGGATCAATGTGTCTGTGGACTAGATTAATCAGTATGAATTGTTAAACAAAAATTTAAGGCTAATATAGATATGTTATGTGAATTTATGGCGGAGAAAACTAGTTTCTATTTTATCTCAGTTCTTGAGCACCTTTCCTGCAGTGGTAATACTACACATGCGCCTCAGAGTTGTTGTTTGACATTAATCCCCCACCCCATGATGAACATAAAAGGGGGGGGGGATAAAACGGGTGATAATAGCTGCACTATTGCGAATTGATGAAAACAACTATCCCTGAAAATGTGTTTTTTTTATTATTTATTTTACTTCATACCGATGACGTAGGCTCCAAGGTAGCCAACATGGTGGGCTACAAGACATTCGAGGTGAATGAAACGTACCCAGTTCTGTCCCGTGAGATGATGGGTAGTGGAAATGACATCACGGGTCATGGGAGGATCAACTCTACGACGATCGTGGACCAAGGGGTGGATGAAGTGGATCTACCAAAGACGGATACTAGTACCTGGCAAAAGATTATCCATGGTATTTATTTGTCTCCATTTTGCTCTGAATGTTTCGTGTTGCTATTGCTGTTTTGTTTTATAAACTTTTAGTAGGGAATGAACAAAAAGGGTGGGTGGATGGATGGGTGGGTGGATGGATGGGTGGGTGGATGGATGGATTTGGATGGATACGTGGATGAATGGATGAGTGGATGGACGGATGGATAGATGGATGATAGAAGGATGTATGTTTGGATGGGAGAGTGGATGGATGGATGGATGGATGGATGGATGGACAGATGGATGGACGGACGGACGGTTGGATAGATAAATGGATGGATGGGGTGATAAATGAAGTGGATGGGGTGATAAATGAAGGGGATGGGGTGAATAATGAAAGATGGATTTATAGATGGATGGATGTATGTATGGACGGTTGTTAGATGGACTGATGGCTGCATAGATGACTGGATAGATGTGGATGAATGGATGAATGGATGGATGGATGGATTGATGGATGGATGGATGGATGGATGGATGGACAGCTCAATCGGTGGATTTGTCTGAAAACCCCCCAAAATTTTGGATGGATGGATGGATAGTAGAATACATGCAATGCATAATTATCATAAGTACTATGTGTTATATTAACATCAATGGTCGGTACAGATAATAGAATAAGAATGAATCTAGGACCATGTATGGTTTTATTAAAGACTTCTCTGTCTGCATCCATCTTGTTGTTACCAGGTCGACGTGACATATTGCTCGGGGGATCAGTGGTGGCGGGCGTGGGCATTCTCCTCATCTTTTTCACCATCATCTACTTCATCATCAGCAAAAGAAAAAGGTGACGTTTCCACAAGTTCTTTTTACCTCACTCATGACCTATGACATGTATGCAACACTACTACTCACAGTTATGGCCAGTTTTGGTGTTGATTGAAGTCCATTGTTTGTTTTTGTGTCTTTATATCTTTTGTCCCTTTTCTTCCCTTCAGCCCTCTGTTTTTCCTTCTTTCTTTTGTTTGTTTCCTTTATTCGTCCTTCCTTATCTTTTTTCCTTTCTTTTTTCCTTCTTTCTTTCTTTCCAGTTCTTTCTTTTTGTCGTTTTTTCTTTCCTTGTCTCTTTTTTTCTTTCTTGTTTATTCCTTTCTGCCCTTGTTTTCTTTTTTTTATTTCTTTTTTGTATTCTCTATTTCTTTCTTTCTTGCTTACTGCTTTCTGTGTATGTTTTTTTTTTTTAATTCTTCCTTCCTGTCTCTCTTCCTTTCTTCTCCAGTACCACGACACTTTTCGTCTTCTATATTATCAGTCTTTTGACATGTAAACGTATCTTACCGTGTCTGGCACACTAAAATAGCCGTGATCGTGCTGATGTGCCGTTTAACCCCAACACAGATAAAACAAACAAACAGTCATCTAAACAGTGTGTTTTCTGTACTGAAGGCGTGGTGCGGAGTAAGGTCAGCTGTGTCCTCGACTGTTCCTTCTCAAACCTGAAGTTACCCATGTTGGCTGAGTATGGTCTGTTGCAGCATCTGCAATGATGGGCACTCGTAGCTATCTTACGCCTTACTGCTACTTGTGTTTTTCTCCTGAGATAGTAGGGATATCTCGGCTGTAAGTAGCTGTCTGAATTTTGATGAGAATTTTGTTGGTAGAAATTTGGAATTTGGAGTAGGCATGCAGCCTACTCTTTCACCGATTTTGAACTGCCACAGGCTCTTTAAGGTGCGTGACGTATACACGGGACCTCCGAAATATATTCACCCTTACCCGAGAAGGCTAGACATGGGGTTTTCCTATCCAGAGGGAGCCAGGGGACCGTTGAGTCACTGAAAAAATACAGGTTTCGATCTTCGTGTCCTTCCATCCCCCAATGGCAGGACCCGCGAGTCGAGCCCGGCTGAAACCGAAACCTCACCGATGTGAGTTACTTTCACCCAGGAGCGGAAGCCAATCCATAGAGCCACTGTGCCCTCCTAATAGCAGTAGTTGAGTTGTATGGGGCTGAGACACCTCTCTATGATCCTGACACTGCACTGGTTGGGGTTTAATTTGGCCACTGAATTAAGACAGTTCGGCAGTAGTGTTTTAGATATTTTTGCTTTTAAACCTGAGAGTTGAACTGCAGTTTTCTTGAACAAAAAAATGCAAGGCCTACTGGTTCTTGAGACAATAAATAATAAGCTATTTCTTCAGTCAGCTTGGTTACTTCCTTTGCCAAGTACAACATTGTGTAAAGAGAAATTGCATCTTTTTTATCCCCGGTATTTGGATGTTATAAAGCAAAAAACAAACAAACAAACAAACAAACTAACAAAACAAACAGACAATTATATAATTCAAACATTGTACTGGAGAAAACATTTCATCACACTCACACGGTGAGTTTGTCCTAGTTTTTCTTTTCCTCAAATTGAGGAATTTGGATGGATGGATGGATGGATGGATGCATAATTATCATAAGTACTGTTTGTTATATTAACATCAATGTTCGGCACAAATAATAGGACAAGAATAAAGCTAGGACCATGTATGGTTTTATTATAGACCTCTCTGTCTGCATCCTATTTGTTGTTACCAGGTCAATGTGACATATTGCTCGGGGGCCCAGTGCTTTTCCTATAAAAAACATACACAGAAAGCAGTAGGCAAGCAAGAAAGAAACAGAGCAAATTTCAAACAACAAAAGAAAGAGCGATTTTCTCCTCTCTTTACGAAGCTTGCGTCACACATCGTGTACGTGGCAAAGGGAAATGAGGAGGCTTATGGTCAACATGGCTCATTTCTAACCTTTCAAAGATCGGGGGAAGCAGTGGCTCGGTGGTATGGCGTCTGCTTATGGAGAAAGCAGGCCGGGATCGACTCCCGGGTCTTCATCGGGGGAGGAAAGGACACGATGATAGAAATCCCCCCCCCCTCTTTTTTTTGTTAGTGACAATGCCCCTACCCCCTCCCGCCGGCTTCCTGTGGGTAGGGAAGCCCAACGTCTAGCCTTCTCGGTGAATGGGCGAATATATTTCGGAGGTCCGTGTGTACGTTACGCACGTTAAAGAACCCTAGGCAGTTCAAAATCTATAGAAGAGTAGGGCTGAGTGCCGCTGTCCGGGCAAAATATCCAAATACCAAATTTCTACCCACAAAATAAAAAAGCCGAGATAGTCCTTCTTTCTTAGAATTGAAAGGCTTAAGAAAAACAATTTCAAAGATCTAATTGCAATTTTCTCAAAACTATGCCAGTGGCAAAATTAGACAGTTGGGCTTTGGTGAGTCGACAGTTGGGCTTTGGTTGGGCTTTGGTGAGTCGACATAGTGCTGGTCATAGTATAAGCTGTGGTTTCTCCTTATCTTGGCAGGTTGACAGCACAGAACAAAAACAACAGCAAACTGTATAAGCGGCTGGGCACTACTGATGAGCGAGCCAGCCTAAGGCAAAAACGGCGAGGACAGAGCTTGTTTCCACTGTAAGACCCGAAGTTTACCCATTGATAAGTTGACTGGTTGACCATTAAAATTCCGTGAGCTCAATTTTCTGTTGCCCTAAAAGAATCTCCATTTTTCACATTTTGAGAAAATTGATGAGTTGTGTTTAGCAACTGTTTTTGTATATAGGAGATAAGACAAAATGATTGTCAAAATATACCTGTTTAGGAGAGTGATCGGTAAATTACTACAGTATTATGGTAGATTTACTGTCCCTTTTTCATATGACGTTATATTTCCAAATCGCCCAAAATGGAGATAGGACAACAAAGACCTGAGCTTGCGATTTGGCTGATTAACTGGTCGAAAGATTTCCTGATTATTGATTGATTAATTGATTGATTATCGGTTGATCGGTTGATTGGTTGACTAGTCGATCGATTGATTGATCGATTTATTAACATGATAAGCTTAGATTTTAATTACTAGAATACCTGACCCGATTGATCAATCTACTGATTGCTTGCTTGTTTAGCTATGTGTTTGTTGTTTGCTTGCTTAATTGATATGTTGATCGATCGATCGATGGATTGATTGATTGATTGATTGATTCATTCATTCATTCATTCATTCATTCATCTTTCGATTGACCGATCTATTGATTGGCCGATCTATTGATTGATTGATTGATTAGTTGATCGATTGATCGATCGATTGATTGATTGATTGATTGATTGATTGATTGATTGATTGATCTGTCGCCCCCCCCCCCCCACCCCAGGAGTCCTAGGTTTTTCAGGGGGTTT
>JBCAUA010218294.1:0-12404 GCA_038406235.1 Peronia verruculata | reverse complement strand
ATCCATTCTTTACCACACCACTCATATTGTGAACTTGGAGACAAATACAATTATGCAAAGTGGAGTAAAGAGTACTGTACCAGAAGGCAGTGTGATATTGTGAACCAGTGTCAGTATAAATGAAAATTAGTCTTTGACACGTTTGACTGACGTTTTCATGTAATGTTGTGAATTTATATTTTAAATACAAATGTCAAGAGAATCTATCAGACTTTCAGTGTGCAACTGGAACTAAAGCATCATCTTAAACTTATTATAATAGATAAACATGAGTAACTGACTTAATAATAATTATATCTTTCTGAACAAGATTATAATGTGCAATGTATAAAGTCAGTTTGTGAATATATTGGGCCTTTACACTTTTAAAGTTCATTCCGTTAATTCTTTTTCTCTTTTCATCCAAACTCCCAGAGTTTTACCTCAAGGATACACGCGAAATTTTGCTATTTATTGTCGTTCAATGCAGTTCATCTCATTTCCATCAGCTTATCAGGCTTTAGCACAGCTTTCCTTGAGTCTTCCTTGTTTTAGATGCTGTGCGTGACATTTCTGTCTGGAAGAGGCTGTATGTGAGTGCATGTATGCCACAAGTGTTTTGTAATGTCGCATCATCCGTGAAATGAACTTTATTTAGGGACGTATAGGGCACGTCGGCGAAAGACAACAACGGGCGATCTCAGCATGTTTGGTGCAGTTTTCTTGTGGGTTATTACAAGGCAATCAGCGAGATGGGTCGTCCGCGAACTCTGAGCTGATTGACAGCCATGCTGTTTATAAATTTCACCCTGCAAGAAATGTGTGTGCTGGCGAGGCTCGCTATTGTAGATTAGATTTAATCATATATATATATATTTTTCATTTTAAGATTGTCATCGCCGTTGCTAAAATATCCTAACTCAGAGTATCAAACTGACCAGTCTGGTGGCTTTTGATTGTGATTTACATTCTTTGAGAACCAGTGTCATACATGGTGAATACGTCTTATACACCTGGCTATCACTGGTACTGTACCGTATAATCATGCCGATGTGATGTCGAATAAAATCCCAGTAGCAAGATCAATAACCAGTCGACCAAAGTAAATAATTCGTTATATTAAGTGGGAGAAGAACTACCCGAAACATCAGTCAGACAGCAATTCCTCCCCCCCTAAAAAAATCGGTTTCACGACAACACAGATTTTTACAGAACTGTTGTGAATACTTACCGTCATACAACATCAAGACGGCTTATAGTCACTAGGTGCCGCCCGCCGGGGCCCGGGGTTTATAGGAGGCTCTCTGCTCCCACCTGCAGGTGGTGTAGGCCTGCCATCGGTAGGGTGTCTACCATGGAGTACCATCTTATACATTTCAGGGGAGACATCTCTTCTCTCTCTCTCTCTCCTCTTTCTCCTTGCTCCTGTCCTCTGCCCCGCTTTCTTTCCTCTCTTCTCCTTGACGTGCAAACGTATCTACCGTGTTTGACACAGTGTAGCCGTAATCGTGCTGTGTGTCCTTAAACCTCAACTCAACAACAACAACAACAATCATTGAGTGCGCCGAGATTTACCCTCTGTCCAGTTATCCCTTCAACAGTCAAACAGCATAACAATACAAAAACATGTGATGTTCGGTCAACCGAGCAGTGTTTGCGTTGTATTCATGAGCATGTGAGAAAAGAAATGCAAACCGTATTAAGTGATCAGACTGAAGTTATGAGAAAAGTGGAGATTTCTTTCTTTCTTCTTTAAAACTACGTCCCATGTGTTCTGGTATCAAGAAAACGTAGACTTTGAGATGTAAGTTCGTTGTGTTGTAGTTCTTGTTATAGGACAGTGGGGCAATAAGCAGCAGAGAGGGAGCTCTGTAGATATGGCATGATGCAGAACAAAAGGCAAAATTGACTCACTATCATTCTGAGGTTCTACTCGTCATGTTCTGAATCTCTAAATGATCACTTGTTACGATTAGGTCTTTTCACGCCTTTCAGCCACCTGCGGACGAGTATTTCGGCTTACATAATGGTAATGAACATTCAGTTTATTGAACATTGAGAGACTTGACTTCTTTGTCTGTGCTGTGATGTGTGCTATGCTTTGAACAATGAGGTATTTCGAGATCAGTTACGTGATCGAGCGATTTTCTGTCCCACGCTGATTTATGTACATGTTGTGCGCATGATAGGCAGTTTTTGACTAGCGGTAAGCACTGGAAGACATCACGCCATGTAAAGAGACCCACGTTTGATCTCTTGTTTCCTCGATGTGTAACTGATCTCGAACTATCTTATTAGTGCCGTATGGGCCGTTATTTTGCAACTGTTACAATAATAAGAGGTTACAGGGCAAAAAGGAACGGAGAGCAACTCTTCCGACAATTCAGTCAAAAAGACCTAATATCTTGTGTCACTTAACTATTTTCTCCCGCGGGGGCCTGGGGTATATAAGTTCCCTGCTCCCACCTGCAAGCGGTGATAGCCCGCCATCGGTGGGGTGTCTCCCATGGACTGCTATCCTCAACATTCCAGGGGTGACATCACTTCTAAGTCTCCTTGATCCCGTTTTCTGCGCCGCTCTCTTTCTTCTTGACGTATAAACGTTATCTTTCTGTGTTTGGCACAATATAGCCGTGACCGCACTGATGTACTGTTAAATCCCCAACACAAACAAACAATCACTTATCCATTTGATTCCAGCTTCCACTTAGCCGGACTCGAGTTATTTGCTGAAACTATGTCTTTTGTCCCTTCAAGAAAACTTGAAAACTTTTAAGTTCTTTTACATATTTTGCTGCTCATATACTCGTAGTCGATTTGTTTCGGCACACACACTGGTTTTGCATTGCGAATCTGTCCGTAGAAAGTCACAATTTGTATTTTACATTCTGGGCATTTTTCGTTTGAGGTCCGTTTACAGGGTTCTAAAATTAATTCTGAAGATCCTATTCTAATTAGAAAGAGTGTAATGTAGAATGGAAATAGAGGGTTTTTAATACGCTTGGTTGCTAAAAAGTTGGAACAGTAAGATCCGATTCCAGTTTTTTTTTCCTCTCTAAATTAGAATTGAATTAGACCCATTGAAAGACTCATGCGGATTCCAGTTCTAAATAAAAAACAAAATTAGAACAATGAAAACGGAATGTGTGCTTTTATGTGTGTGTGTGTGCGTGGGTGTGTCTGTATGTTTTTTTTTTAAAATGCAATAGGTAGTGTTTGATAGCTGATTCCACTGAAATGATGTCAGCCATATTTTGAAATCAGATTTTAATAATTTTGACCTTAATGCGCCGTGATTTTTAGAGCCTGCCTGCATTAGTGGGGCGCTGGCAATGTGGCCCGATTAGTGGAAATTTTGCTCAGGCTTTTAGAAAACAGGCGAACACCCGGCCAAACACGGGAGCCCTATCTATATCATAAACCTGCAGCAAAACTCTTCAAAGGCTTATGGGCTCGAAAACTATTGAATATATCCATAAGAAATGAGGCATACAACATTGTTCAATGACGGTCTGTTTCTAATTAGTTGCGAAAAGCTCACTATGTTTGACGTTATCTTAAAAAGACGTAAATAATTGAATAGTAAACTCGTGAGAATGTTTGATCCAAATTGTACGTTCGATAGAATGCATAGACATACTAGTATATGATGTGTTCAAAACACCAAACATGTTTTTCTTTGAGTAATATTCAATTTAATCATTCAGAATGCCAACATCGATAGAGATGCGCACGCTTGCCACACACATTCAGTCTTTTGGCAGTTTCGGTTTGATCTATAAAAAAAAAAAAAATCTTCCAAGAATAGCCGTGGGCTCTCTTCTTTTATTATATATTTTTTTCTCAACGATCAGCGTCTCTTTGCACAACTAAAGTTTACACAGCAACGCTTCTGTCTTAGTCTTGCAGTTCCGTGCGGCAAGACATTCCAGTCTCATTGTAATCGTGTCTCATATGGTAACCTGGAGAACGTATCTGATGCAGTGAAAAAGGAGGTTGGAAAGCTGATGGTGGGGGTGGGGAAGGGGGGGAAGGGAAGAGGGGACGAGAAGTATGAGCGGCTGTTGAATCAGAGGAGTTTCAGGAAGTATTTAATATCTTATTTGTTCTGGCTTGAGAAGAAGAAAATATGTTTGGATATTCAACGCTAACGGGATCAGATGGACAAATTTAATTGAATCAATATTTTATTAGATTCCAAATGTCATTAAAGGGTGGGGGCTGGGGGGGGGGGGGGTGTGGCTATTTCACAAGTTACAACTTTAAAAAAAATAATTAATTAAATTAAATTTACTTTTTACTAAAGGTATTGCACTTTCACTGAACACAGAGTGCATTTTTAAAAGACTGTATTTTCTTGTTCTTTGTTTATTTCGCGTATTTCTTTCAGAAATTACACGTTCAGTAGCGCCACCGGTTCATTGTTTGCCAGGATCAGTAGAACAGGTTTATTTCAAATGAGTATCGTCATCACGTTTTGTGTATTGTCCACTTTGTTTATGTTATCAACACAGTTTCAGAACCTCACTCACCTGATCGGTTTCAACGTTCAGTCAGTCCTCAATAACTTTGTCTACTAGACTGTGTTTGCACCGCTGTTTTTTGTTTTGTTATTGATTTTGTGCTGTTACACGTTTTCAGGTCAGCATTTCACAACAACGTTCATCCCTATCTTTAACAGGTTTCATTCATCAAGGCCGCTGCGTCCCGGAAACGAGGGCGGGGGAGCAAATCCAGGCGGCAAGGAGTGAGCGCTACACCTGAGACTGGAGTGAGGGTCTCAACGGTGAGGCTTGTGCTTTGTAATTGCTTAATGGTGTGCGCGATTGCATTGACCTTTGGTCTATCACAGGACATGTCTGAGTGATATCAGGACATTACACGAAAGTTAAAGAGGAACTTTCCTTAAATAATTTCTCTTTTGTGTCTCAATTGATTTAGATACATTGCGCTAATCAGTAAATGCATTTTGTTTTATCTTTGTTTAGTTTTGTTTCATGTTTCAAGCTCCAGATTTAGAAAAAAAAAAAAAAAATTATTCATGATTGAATTTTCTTTCAGCGTCATTCTTCATATTTTATTATTATTATTTTTTCTTTTTTTCATATTCTACATACTTGTGAGAAAGAGGACGAGAGAATAGAGAAACGAGAGAGAGAGAGAGAGAGAGAGAGAGAGAGAGAGAGAGAGAGAAAGGGAGAAAAAGAAAGAGAGAAAAAAAAAAAACACATACAAAAGGAGAACAGCCAAAAAGATAGAGAGAGACATAGGCAGAAAGAGAGAGAGAGAGAGAGAGAGAGAGAGAGAGAGAGAGAGAGAGAGAGGGGAGGGGGGTAAGAAGCTGAAAGAGAAGTAACAGAATTGAAAGATGATTGAAAGAATGTGGTATAAGACAGACTGGCGTAGGTCGATCTAACGTGCTGGCACTTGAAACAACGGTATTATCACAAACTGACAACGAGCAAAGCAAGAACTCTAAAAAAAAAAAAAAAGTGTTCAGCCAGAGAGAAAATATTCTTTTGCTTTTGTTTACAAACACCAGCGACCGGCCCTGTCTGTGGAAAATTGTGACGACCTGAAAGTTCAGCTGACCTCGGCTAATTCAGTCTTAAATAATATATAACGTAATGTGGAAAATTCTGTTGGAAAGCGATTCCTCGCGCTCAAATGTTCAGAAGCCATTCAAAAGTTGAAGACGTCATTCACCTAGTAAATTAAATGAACTATCAGCACCTTGGCTAATGATAATGGCCTTGACAGAAAAAAAAACTTCTAGTATCTAGCTGAGTTCGTATAATTTTACGTTAGGAAACTCAATAGGCTTCAATGGCACAGTTAAATAAGATGGTCAAGCCACACAATGAACACACTCGGAGCAAACATTATCGTTTTTATTTCGCCTGATTGCTAATTTCCACTGGCTTTTCTTCTCTTGAATAATGTACATCAACGCGTCAAAGCAGAATCTTCCAGGATACTGGATACTAAAAAAAAGCAACTTAAAAAAATAAAAAGGCATATTAAGAAATTGACAAATGTGTTAAAGGGTACAGCGAAGACTCAACTGAAATCACAGCAAATGTGTTATTTGTCACGCAACTAGAGGTTGGATGAATATCTTGCTTTTGCAAATACCGACAAATTTGGTTGCGTTAAGGTGAAACGTGGCTCCAAACTTAATGCTGTTGTGAACACCAAGTCCAAAGAAATAAGATACAAAAGAAAGCAAGCATCAATAACAAATCAACGAAAAAATGTGAAGGGAAAAAAAGGGGGGGGGGGGGAAATGAATCAGTGCGTCTCATGCAGGGGTTTCTGAACCAAATAAGCCCTGCTAAAACGTTTCAAACAATATTGCATAATACAATTGCAGCAAGCCTTGCAAAGCTGCGGATCGTCTCGAAATTCTGTTCTTTAAGATGGGATCATAATCCTAACTGGGTTTCCTATTGTTGTACAGTATAAGATACGATAAAGTTTAATTGTTCTCAGAAGAAACTTCCATTCACAGTCGTCAAAACACAATGTATTATAGAAAACAATTCGACTTATTTACAGACAAACATATCTCAAATACCATCGGAACAAAACAGACTCGAGGAACATTATCTCAGCTCTGATGGCAGAAAGTAATTTTTATAATGCCCGCGATTAGCTCTTCCATGCAACAAATGCGAAGATTCTTGCGGAATATTTCAGTGATCATCGCACAGAGAATTAATACCTTCTTATGGTATGAGTATCACATGCAGAAAAAGAACTACATATTTTTCTCCTTCGGCTACTCACAGATTCTGACGTTTTTCCAGAAAAGACAACGTTATAGATAGACAAGAAAACTTTATAAAAACCGATATCAAATTGGCCGTTTTCGATGAAAGGTATCTTAGTTCCACTTGTTCTGAAATAGAACATGTACATAATGTTAAAGTGTTTTAAACGAGATTGCTAAGCATCAGTGTTGCTATCTTTGCTAACATGGGACCCTCAGGGGGGGGGGGTAAAATCCCGGGGCAGGTCAAGGAATATTAGATAAGACGTGAGACAGAGGCTGAGATGATAAAGAAGACGTGACAGACTAGGCGAGAAATCGGAAAAGAGGCACAGGCAAAGAGAGCTTAGATATTTGTTTGAAGAAAACCCAATAAGCCTTTCTGGAGGTTAGCGCACACACGCTCTCACACACATGGGCTCGTGGCATAGCCCTCCATAGAATGCACTTTCTTGTTGCTGTAGTGTTACCATTTGGACCACACTGCCCCGCTGGGGCCCGGGGCTCACAAGTAGGTTCTCTGCTCCCACCTGCAGGCAGTGTGAGCCGGCCATCGGTGGGGTGCCATCCTCGACATTCCAGGGGAGACATTTCTTCTCTCTCTCCTTACTCCTGTCTTCTGTCCCGCTTTCTTTTTCTCTACTTCTTGACGTGTAAACGTATCTTACCGTGTTTGACAAAGTATAGCCGTAATCGTGCTGATGTGTCGTTAAACCCCAACACAAACAAACAAACAATCGTCCGTAGCCAAACAGTAAATCCAGACTAACAGTACTGTACGCCAGATAGAATTTCACTAAAAGCGTCGTGACGTGCAACTGAAATATGTTGTGTGTCCAGCTTACATAGTACCATTTCCTACGAAATGCTCACACATTTAAGCGTTGGAAATGAAACGCTGAGGTAAAGTTTTATATTTGTTTAATGGTCTCAGGGCTTACAGTGAGAATGAAAGGTTTGCTCTAGTTACATTAAGAAGATATACTGGAAAGAATCTTGAAACTTATGTTTCTGGTAGTTGATCTTGAGAAGAATATATATATATTGTTTTACGTTGTTTATTTTTATTTATTATTTATTTGTTTATTTTTTCATTTATTCCTTTTAAATCTGAAAATTTTACGCCCATTTCCTTTTCACATAGGAAGCTGTTTTATGAATCTGTTTAGAAAGTGAATGTACTCGGTCAGGGATGTCAGATTTCCTACTTTAGTAGGATTTCCTACTTTTTGTGCTTTCAGTAATTTGTCTGTTGGACCCAAATCCGGTATTATTTACCATTAACCTACTTCAGTTTTACATGTTGCTAAAGAATATGCCAGGAACATTTCCTACTTTTTCATGTAGACAGATTGACATCTCTGTCGGTGGTTTCTTTTCACCTTGGAAGCTGTTCCATGGGTCTGTTTAGAAAGTGAATGTACCTGGTGCTTTGGTTTGCTAGGATGTTGCTCGGAGGATGATATATCCTGTCGTATCATTCTATTGGATTGTCTTGACCTTTCTGTGAGCACCTTGTCTCAGAACACTATAAAGTTTTCCTCACCTTATTTTGGTAATCAGGTAAGAGTGCACCGATCCATCGTCTTACTACTGTTAGCCCATCAGGAGTTTTTTTCAGCATCCGGTTCACTGTGTCTACACCGCGAAGCAAGCTAGCACCATGAAACAAAACAGTACTTGCTCAGCCACTATGAAATTATCTGCAGGGACGGACAACGGACCACTGGGAGACGCAGTGGCTCAATGGGTATGGCGTCTGCTCATGGAGCGGCCGGGATCGACACGCGGGTTCTGCATCGGGGGATGAAAGGGCACGAAGATCGAAAGCATTTTTTTTCAGTGACTCAATGGGCCCTCGGCTTCCTGTGGGTTGGGAAGCCCGACGTCTAGCCTTCTCGGATAAGGGCGAATATATTTCGGAGGTCCTGTGTGTACGTTATGCACGTTAAAGAACCCTTACCAGTTCAAAATCGATGGAAGAGTAGGCCTGAGTGCCGCTGTCCGGGCAAAATTTCTGAATTCCGAATTTCAACCCACAAATTTCTCAGATAAAAGTGACAACTTCTATAAGCTGAATCTTCAAAAAAGAATGAAAGAAATTAGCTAAAGTCTTTAAAAAAAGCACTCTGTCAAGTACCCATCAGTAAAACGTAATGGACCACCGAGCTAAAATAATACAGTGGAGGAGGAGGACCCTGAAGCTTGATGTTCTAAGAAACGTTTTTAGACCAGACACACCTTTTATGTATAAGTCTATATTACTGTGGTTATGCAAGTATTCATATTGTGTATACAGGCCTTATCCATTATCCTTTTCTACAACAAATCAACCACAATGTTCAGCACTAATAGTTTCTTCTGATTTCCGCTTCTTCACGAACAGAGATGTTTCGCTCCCGTGTTATCTAGCAAAAGACTCTTCCGCCTCCGAGTATTTCTCATCACTAACGGATCATCATCATTTCCTTTTTTCTTGTTTTTCTCCCACGGGAGGTTTTCACATTATGAGTTGTCTCCATTTCTCTCTGTTCTGGGATTCCTCTTCCTTGATGCCCAGTTCTCTGAGGTCTTCCGCAACGCAGGCAGCCCAGATTTTGCTCAGTCTTCCTCTTGGTTTCCTACCCTCTACTGGATGATTCACGGCTCATCCGATTATGGGATGGTCTTCTGTCCGTTGCACATGCCCAAACCAGCGCAATCTATTTCTTTCACAACAGATTTCAGGTCTTCAACTTCACACATTCTACTTAGTTCTTCATTTGTGATCCTGTCTGTTTTTCCTTTCTTTTTTTTTTTTTTTGTATATTATGGCCAGGAGTATAACTCGTGTAGTCCATTCTGTCTGCCACTGGAAAACAACAGCACACAATCCCCATGTCACCATGTCACAGGCAAATGTCATATATGGGATGTCAGGCTGGATTTAATGGAGATCTATGTGATACTGGTAAGTCATATGGGTTCACGTTAGCTTGCGGTCGGTATTTGAGGCTTTGGTCATACTGAATTTAACGAATGGCTAATAAATCTGTCCATATTTAGTCATGTCCAAGAGAAGATAAATAACAGATATGATAGTTCATGATAACAGATCTGTGGGCACGGCAGCGAGTGGGAGAAAAACCTGACCTCAACCATGTTCATTCTCACTTGAAGTTGTTAGAGGCGAGTTACGGTTCTAAAAATGATTCTAAATTCCCGTTTCTAACTGAAAAGTCGAGACAATTCTAACTTTCCACGCTTTATATCGTTTTCGTTTTTATGGAGCCAAAATGTGTTTCAAATATGGATTCTAAATTAGAATCCCTCGCTGAAAATCAGAAAGCAGCGCCACTTTCTGATTTCATTTCTAAAAACCTCCATCGCGTGTCAATGGGAACAATTTAGGCCAGGAATCAGAGGAATGGCAAGAGAAGCAAGATGGCGACAAAAACCACTGAGACCTCTCGATCTAGATCTAGTGACGAACTGTAGACGTCTTGGCTGTATTGCTAGTTGTGCAAGATTTGCACTATGACTCAAAGAGGAAAAGACAGTTGATGGATCAGACGTCTTGATTATGGGTTTTTTTTCAACTCTCCTACAGGTAAGTCAAGACCGAGAGTCCTTGATTCTAAATCTAGCCAGGTCTAGATCTAGACTTAGATCTAGATCTGGATAAAGAAACACAGGGCAATTGAGTTAATGGTGTCTTGGACGGGTGTAGCGATTACTTATTAGAATATTGCGTTTGTTAGATCTAGATCTAGGTCTAAATCTAGACCTAGAATATTATTCTAGACCTAGGATATTACAATTTCTTTAAAATCCTTTATATGATCATAAACTAGAACAGACCTGAATATATGCTAGAGCTAGAGAATCAAGAGCTGTAGAGGTAAAGCTCCAGATCTAGATCTAGATTTGGATGATTGCAAAAGCCAAGGTAGCTAACGGAAAGCATAACATTTAATTGGGGAACGGTTTTTAGATTCACTTTATCACAAAACAATGACATTTTCCATTTTGCTTTCATGATCAATGGTGCACTGAAGTGTCCATTCATCTGTCCTTTACCTCTCCTCTAGGAACTAACACAAGAGGACTTGTCCACATATACATTTTTTATGCGGAGGAGCATAGGCAGTTTCCGTGAATGGTTGAAATTAGATCTACACCAACCATGAGAGAGGCTGACACCAATATGAGGGAAGCCATTACAGCAGGGGAAAGGCTTGCAGTAACAATAAGATGTGTGTCAGATTTGAAGTGAAATTTTAAGGGAAAAGAATTGATTTTATAACCATCAGATTCAGATTTTTGGAGATGTAATTTAATTTTCTTTTATTACTTATAAAATTAAATTTAACAATATCAGGCTTGAAGCTCCTTTCACCTTGAATTCTGTACTTACTTCTGATTTTTTGTCTCTCACTTATTTGCGTGATACTGGTGATAATTGTGTGAAATGAAGAAGCATCAATCAAATTAGTAAATGTTTTCTAGTATCCCAAGAGACAACAATATCTTCTATTAGTTCTCTTTTTCTCCTTGTGAAACTCTAAATTACAAAGAAAAAGAAAAACTGGCTGCAGTTCTCATCAAAGAAATTGAATTCATCATGAGAATGAACAAACAAGGAATATGAACAAACGAGGAGTGAAACCAGATGCAATAATATTGAAAAATACATGACTTATGTATGAAGTGTGTCACTTCAAACAAGGCTTGTTTTGTTCAGATTACATGCAGCCCTAAACGCAGTGACAATTCTAAATAAATACTTAAGTACATGTATATTGAGAAGTCTGTTTTATTTGTGGCCCATATGCTACTCATATTAGAATCAGATATTGCACTGTGACACAATGCCAACAACCAAACCTAGCAATAGGCTGACACACTGATTTCTGATACGTTAACCATAAACTATCTGAATTTTAAATCTGAATTATCTGGCAGGATGCTCCTTTGCTGTAGTTTTCCTATAGAATGCCACCATGTGCAACTCAAGGATAGTGCACGAGACCTCTGAAGCAATGTATTGGTTCTGAAGGACAGACATTTACAGGCACATGCACTGTTATAAAATATACGCATATTCCACAGTTTTCTTTCCTAAATAATTACATAATATCTTTGACACCAATCTGATTCTTTCGCTGTATGATACTTTCTTAACTAAGCGTCTGTTCATCACAAGCATTAAATCTCATAAGTTAAAAAAAAAAGCAAGTACATGCATAAAATTACTTTTTCAGTTGCTGAGATATGGTTATTCTAACACAATGAATACAACGCGGCGGTAAAAAGCATACTTAAGTCAGTTTGGGGGATATAGAGTTATATGCATCATCTTAAAGGGCATTTTGTGCCCTTTCCAATGACATCAGAATCATTGCTGTCCTTATAACGAGTGCCGAGTTATGCGCCATAGAAGTCATGAAACTGGGTGAATGAGCTGAATCAACATTTTGAGAAATCGCCCTTTAAAGTTGGGACAACTAGTCATCCTAAAAGTCCTCAGCAACTAGAGACACCATATTGAGTCATACGTCAAATTAAAGATAATTTTAAGAGCTTCCTATCTGTGAAAAAAAGTTTAAGGATTGGACAAAGAATAAAAAAGTTGTTGAAGATTGAAATGACAGTGTGATCAAGAAAACTGAGA
>JBCAUA010218186.1:0-20860 GCA_038406235.1 Peronia verruculata | reverse complement strand
GCAAGAGCCTGGATGGCTGAGTGGCAGGTCAACCTTTGCTTGACCACCCTCCCGACACCTTAGAATGGACATATCAATTTTTTTATACCATTTTTACATTCACTGATTCAGCAGAGACCACACTTTTAAAAGAAAACAGAAACCCAAAATCTAATATTTTGAGCAAAAACCCATTTTCAGAACCCACCCCCACCCCCCCTAAAACTCTTCATGACCAATATATTTCATCAAGATTTGACCCAGGCCTGGGTAAACGTACAATTATACTTAATCTGGTAATTTGTTATTGCTAAATAAACTTGATAGTGCAGATGGCACCTAATGTATTGCATAAGTTATAATTGGTTGTTTTAGTTTAATAAATACATGTAAGGACATCTTTGATTATTCAACATGATGATTTTTTTGGTCAGTTTAAAACAATTGTGGGGTAGTAATTGTATTACATTTCATCCTTCATTTTGTGTGTGATAGAGATATTAATATGAAAATATTGTTGTTCTATTCAAATGGTATGAGTGACCTGTAAAGTCTATGAATGAAGTTGCCCATGTCCATGCCTCAGTTTCTGTTTTCATATCACTCACAGCTGATATGGGCTGGCTGTTATGTCCAGGAAGCGTAACACATGTAGGTACAGTATTGATGTTCATATGAATACATGTTTGTTCATGTTAAGATTGTCTCAGATACAGTTTGTTATTTTGGTTGTTAATTCTCAGAGATTCATGTACTTATATTCAGGGAGCATTTCAAAACTATTTTTTTGCAGGATTAACATTGAATTTTCTAAATATTTTATTTTTACTTTTTTTTTTTTTTTAATTATTTGCCCATATTTTTATCTTTTATATGCGCCATGCTTAGAATTATTTTTGTAGTGAGGCAGATTTTTGTCCAGGACAACGAGGGGAGGATTTTGCTATAGAAATGGCAATTGTTATACACCATGATTGTTCATGTCATTTTGTCTTGTTTGTAATGACTGATTTATGTATGCAAAATGTGTGCACGAATAAACAATGAATTAATCTGAGAATCAGCCATAATTTTTGCACATTTGTTTGTTGGTGTGATAGTGTACAATGTGATGAGAATGAGATACTGCAGAGAAAAGGGGAGGTCAAGTTGGGGGTAGATTGTCAGATGGTCCCTGGTACTTCTCCATGATGCTTTGCGTTAAAGCTAATACTGCCGTGAAAGTGAGTGAATAAGTTTCACCACTTTCGTTTCATATTAGATTTTAGAGCCCGTCCTCGTACATTGTGTGTTATATAGGATAGTCCATTCACTGGGTCGGGTTAAATCTATGCAGGATAGACCAGCCATACAAATGGATGGTGTCGGTACTGTTGTCACTGGCAGCGCCTCAAAAACTGCAGTTTTCAAAATAGGACAGACACTAATGATCTTTATCTCCAGCAGAAATGATCGGGAGTCCGAACATTAAAATGGTTTGCTTTTGGAATAAGCCATTTTTTCAGCCAGCTAGGTTACTTCCCTTTGCCAGGTACAAGAGGTATAAGACAAGCATTGCAAAGAAGGAAAAAATCACTTTTTCTGTTGTAATTTGAAACACCTGATGCAAAAAATTATGAAAAAAAATATCAGCATAAGAAAAAAACATTTTCATGATATAGTGAATTTTTCAGAATTTTTTATGACTTATAATTCACGTAACCAGCAAAAAAGTGATTTTTTCCTTCTTTACAAACTCATGTTATACCACCTGCACTGAGCAAAGGGAAGTAATTTGGCTGATGGTCAAAAAGGGCTCATTGTCACAGGTCCCGTGCATTTTTTAATGTCTTTTTCACTGTCAATGGTAGTGAACAAGTTAGAGTGCAGTTTGTACCCCCCTACTAAAATCAGACGGGAATTTCCAGCTGATCACTTGGTCGGAACATATCTATTGTACATACATTAAAAAATGTAACAATTCCCCAAATGCCTTTACATCTATATTCCTATTTTCTTTTAATTAGAGGCTCACTACTGCTACTGCTAGAAAGTACAGATATGAAAACACTCTAAACAGAAAACATTATGACGATTTTTTAAAGAAACACTTAAAAAACAGAAAACAGTACATGTACTATATATTTTGTCTAAACTCTGTTGTTTCACTCAAATATATTTTACAACTGCAAAGCTGTAGGTCAAAATGGCAAAATATCATGAGACAGAGGGATGGACAGCAGCAGTGGGATAGTCTAAATAACAAGAACAACAAGGCAGATACAAAAAAGACATATATCACCATCGTTTGTCCACAAAAAACACATGAAAAAAAAAAACACTAGATTTTTTCAAATGTTGACTTCCAGTGTTAGCCATTAATCACTGCTACCAAGGAAACCAAAACCTACAGTCACTTGTTTGCTTCCTTTATCTGATCCTTCAGTATCATCTGCCATATAAACATTGTGCACTGCAAATATCTTTATGGTTTTTGTCCATTTTCCCAACATGGTTCAAGCTAGAAACACATGAAGTTTGTCAGATTCAAAAACTGAAGGGAGCCGTGTTCAAAGTAATATATTGAAAGTGAAGATATGACAAAGGATGTGATTTAAGCGTATCCAGCTGCTCGGTGGGACACAGACTGAAATGCAGTTGGTTACATTTTTAATGGATAAAGAACAAAGGTACTGGCAAACAGTCACGCTTCGTCGACAGTCACGCTTCGTCGATCCAAGGTGGCACTCCCTTTAGTATTTGTTGAGGTGACAGGGGTAAAATTTAGGTTTGGATCATTTTACATATTGGTCAAATCATTAAAAAAGATATTTTTTCAATCAGCATATCAAAATAAGCAAAGTCTATCTGTACACGGTGTGTTTTAAGAGTTTATTTATTTGAAAGCACTTTGCAATAATGCCAGCTATCCCAGATCTGCTAAGAATAACATTATTAGGATGAGAAAGAGACACTCAGGCAGATCCATTATTATAACCTTTTTCATCCTCCACCTTAAAGGTGGCGAGACAATGAATTTGTCACAGTTTCGGTTTTAGAACAAACTTTGCCATTATCAAATTCCATATGAAAATGTGGAGAATGATGATTCTCACCATTACAAGATGTTGCAAGACTGAAGTGCAGAAATCTGCGTCAGAGGTGTAAAATATTCAATTTCTTAAATGCAAATGTCTAAATCACATTAGCGCAAGACTAGAATTCTCTGTCCTCACATCTGGCTACAGTACCTTTCTCTTTCTCTTCTTCGTTTCTGTTTGTTGTTTTTTTTTCAGACAAAAAACTGGATTTACATATGTGTGTGCAGCAAGTGTGCAGGTGGTAAAAAACTCAGCAGTTAGCAAAAGCAGGTATGTTTCTTTCGGCAGATGGTGAAGCTATTGATAAACTATGGAAAAATCAACAAGAAAATTCATGACTGCAGCTGAGATCAATAACAATTTGGCAGATTATATATGTACAAAGCCATCCCTACAGTAGAAAAGTGGACAATTATCCACTGTGGATAATATGGAGTAAAATGTGGAGGTATGAGGTGAAAGAGACAAATCTGAACAAAAAAAGAAATTATATTGCAAAAGTTTGGGAGGAATACAAAAATACAGAGGTTAAACCAAAAATATGGAAATGGTGAAGAAAAAGTTTGGGACAAGAGGGATCATTTTGACCAGCTCTATTATTTGTGTTGAACAGGTTGAGTTTAGAAAAAGAAAACATTTTTTCCTTTTGTCATATGAAAGACTGGTCAGTAAAACATAACAAATAGAACTACTACCTTATAAAGAAAGCATTAACCTCATATCATGAACTTTACATGGCCTACTTTTCAAGCAGAGGATACAAAGATCTTTTTGTCTCCGTCTTTACTTGTTCAACAGATTTATGTTGTAATAGGTAAAGTAATAGGGCTACTCAAAAACAATCCCCATAACAAAAGTAGTAGAAAACTGTGTGGAGAGGTCGATATCCCAGTGTAAGAGTTACTTACAGAATAGTCAAACTCTATACTGGAGGTCTGAGCTTGGACCATGCCCCAGACACCCCAGGCAAAATGCGAATGAAGAGCTAAGGTGTTGGTCTCTTTGTACATCGACCTTAAGTCTGCCAGCGTTACCTCCTCTTTCCCTGCCGCTTGCAGATAGGAACGGAAAAATTCATACTATTGGGGAGGGAAAAAAAAAAATAATAATAATAATAATGATAATTATGACATTTCTATAGTCTTCATTTTCATACAGTACTGGCTCTAAACACGCTTCATTATTCGAAATGACCCGACAAGGAAAATTATGTACATTCTCATGTGGGAAGCATACATGGTAGCTGATTGATGGATGCTCAAATCCTTAACAATAAGATAATAATATTCACTGTTTATGCCATAACGAAGACCCAAGAGGGTTCGAAAATTTGAGAAGTGATATATCACCATGTTCAATTTCTACGAACAAGACCTTTATAATGGTATTTGCTTCTTTTTAATATATTTGATAAGTTGGCCAGTCGATATCTTAGTTTTAAGACATTTTCATAAAGTGAGAATACTAATGATGACAGGTAGTACAGCTGACCTGAATTTGCCGCGCCGGGTAATCCTTCAGTTCACAGTGAAAGCCTGGCTTGCCCGTGCTCGAGTAGTCAAACATCCATTCGTTGAAGTGATTGCCAAGATCAAACCCTCTGCAACAGAACCAGGAACACTAATCAGCTTTCTGTCTGAGGTTGTATCCTCAAGAACTGTAATGTAGGGCTTTGTCAAACACAATACAAAGAGAAACAAAGAGAGAGGCAAGAGAAACAAAGAAATTTAGAAAAAGGGAGAATGACAGAAAGAAAGAGAGAGAGAGAGAGAGAAAGAATGAAAGAAAGAAAGAAAACATAAAGCAAATACTATCAAGAAGATAAAGAACAAAGAAAAAATGAAGGAAAACAGGAAGGAAGGAAAGAGGATATAAATAGAGTACAAACCTGTAGTTGTAGTGACCATATTCCCAGTCAATGATTGTCATTTTGGGTGTTGTGGCTGTGACCTTCTCTGCATACAGGAAATTTCCTGGAAACAGTCGAAATGAGACAACTTGTAACATTGATTCAATATACAGTGGCACAAGAGAGTGTGAAACATATGGATTAACATAATGAACTTTGCGACCTCAAAATGTTTACTGTCTGCAGTGTTGAACGTATTCATTCAGTGACCTAGATTTTGTCTTCAAGAAGCTGACTACAAAGTACTCTAAGAGAATATTCAATATCATCAAAGAAAAAAATCCTCCCCTACCAGATTTGACGCAATGAAATCAAGCGCTCGTCAAACCGAGACAATTTGAGAAATCACACTATTTTTTCTTCAACAGTGTATGAATGTTCACTGCAATTTTTTTTTATTTCAAACTAGCCCTGTATGTCCATTTAAAAATATATTTCAAAGTTAAAGATGCTGAGAGGTATTAAGTAAAAGTCCAAATGTTGTCAGTTAATGACGTGACCTGAATGAGGATTAAAATGGATTAGTGAAGACAATCAGTCATTTTCTCACTAAATTCTGCTGTAGCAAGAGGTCACTAATTAACACTTTTTGAAGATCAACCATTTTTCACCGAGAGGAAAATGAAGAAGCATCACCAGTGACATCAATACCTCTTCATTCTAAAACATTGGCCAGGTTTGATTTCAGTCGCATCTCATATATTAGTCAAACTTCACTGACCTGGAATGACCAGTGTACAAATGGGGCTACTACAGATCTTCAGGGTTGACCACAAAATGAGAGGCCAACACGATAAATCAGGCGCTCATCAAACTAAAGCAACTGGAAAAATCACGTATGTTTCAACAGTGAGTGAAATCTTCATGCATTTTTTTTTCTTCACAGAATTCTATATCAATCTAAAAATGTATTTCAGTTAAACTTGCTGAATAGACCAAGTAAAAGCCCAAAAATTATAAATTTAGTGGCATGGCCTGATAAGGATTAATAAGGATTAATGAAAGTGACCGGCCATTTGAGGTCATCCTCGAAGTCTTTCAATGCCGATATCTGGATTTCTATGCAAGGTAGAACATAACTTTTTTTACACACAGAATGGAAAATGAATAATCTTTACAGTGATACCAATAGCCCTAAATGCTCAATATTTGACAAGCACCTGATTTCATCGGGTCGCGTCTCATATAACTGAAATCAAACTGTCAACAATTTCACAAAATGCCAGGATTGCCAGGATTTTTCAAATAGAACATGTGGAAAGTGACTCACTCTTTTTTTTTTTTCATGCCCTTTTCACACTTTGATCACTACCGATCTTCCCATTAAATATATAAAAATTAACTGCAAGCTTTAGGTCCACTTTCTGGTATTTAATCTGAGAAGACACAGTCTTATTAAAAAAGACAATAATACAGATATTTGGTTTTCTAAAACTGACAGGGATCATTAACGTCACCACAGAGGAATGGGCTCATGGGGCATCACCACTGAAAGGGTTAATAACTCTCATTACAGTAATTAACAGCAAATTAATGTCACATAATGTAGGCCACTGTTCACAGCGTGGTGTGCTCCATAACGTAGACAAGGAAGTTGAGCGCCTGCCAACTGTGCCAACTCACACTGTTATAACACAAACTGATATCCTTCCAATTCCTTTCAACATCCAGATATGCTCCACACGTTGCACTAAGTAACCATAAAATAATATAACTGTTATTGCAGTGTTATTCGTTTTAGCGACAGTTGTCTAAATGTTTGTAGAATGAACACAGCGTTGAATGCATTCTGCAACATCTTTTTTTTTTCATAGAATACACTGTATTGTGACAAAAACACACTGTACACTAAAAGTACTGCACTATGACAGTGTAGCAACGACTCTTTGTTGATATCTAATCTGCTGTTCATTCTGTCTTTACCAGTTTAGTTATAAACATAATCTTCATTCCACATTCGTCAGACTTACTAATAGAAGTAAAGCTGAAGATTTTGTTTTTCTCCATCCTCAGCCAATCTACCAATATAAACACAAATACCTGGGAAGTGGCTGCTAGAAATTTGAGAAATTATTGACACTATTGTTATTCTTTTGCATGCAGCCTTTCAATATAAGAATATGATTATCTCCATTTTAAGCTGCCTGCCCTATTTAGAGAAAATTTTGTTTCTTTTTTTTTCTTTTTCTAAGGTAGTAATTTTGGAATCTGGAAATTCCGCCCAGACACCGGCGTCTACGTCTAGTCTTCATCCAATTTTTAACTGCCACACCTATTTTAATGTGTGAATGTACACACAGGATCTCCGAAATATATCCACATCTAGATCTCCGAAATATATCCACACCTTTCTGAGGAAACTAGATGTATTGCTTTCCTACCCATGAAGCCAGGGAACTGTTGAGTTACTGACAAAATGCAGGTTCTAATTTTCCTACCTTTCCCATCCTCTGGTAAGATTCGACTCTTGACAAAAAAAAAAAAAAAAAGAAAAGCATAGAGATTGAATTACCTCCTTGTAAATCATTGTGACAGAAGACAACAGGACACTTGAGGTTGCTTGCAATTGTTCTGGGGAAAGAAGGGGGAAAAATGTCATTTAGAAAAAAAATAATATAACTGAAGCAAACTGAGGTTTTTGTTTCCCTGGGCACAAAATGTAAGTAAGAATAAACTGCACAATGTAAAATGTAGCTTTGATGTTAATTACCCATCAGGATGTTAACGTTTCTTTGGTAACATAAATATTAATGTTGTAGAACTAAACGTTTACACCTTAACTCTCTAAAGACACTTTCACATATGGTTTCAAGAGACTGTAGACTAAGAACAGGTTGGATGGTTTCCTTGCAAGAGTAATATCACAACACGGACTTATCTCTAGTACAGAGCAGGTTCCTATCACCACAAATGATCTAATTAGGCCGTGAAAGTTTGACTTTTTGTCTTAAAACAATACTTGTTGTTTGTTGTGACCATTCTATGTCACACTTGACAGAAATGAGAAATGACCTCATCTTGACCAAAGTCTGCACAACTTTTTCCAGACCTTTCCATTCATGTAAAAGAACAAAAATCTTGATCTGTACCATTGCAAATATATTTCACACAATGAATGACTGATGTAAACTTTGCTTTAAAAAAAAACAAAACTGAAAGATGAAATTTCTAGACCCACCCATCAAATGTTTAACCATGTCTATCCCAAATGTTTGTGGAATGTGAGTACATACTTTGGTAGAATAAACATGGATTAACAGACCGTTGTGACACCGGATATAGAATAACTCAGCGCGCCAGCAATGACAGAAAATAACTCCAAAGTTGAGACCATGGAAACAAGAGAGTTTAGCTCTCCCTTCCTTCTGGTAAAAAAAAAACAACTTTGAAAATCATAAAATTGAGGTTTATTGAGGCTCATGTGAGCAGCAGCTCCACATCCTCGAGGGTTAGGGTGATACGACAATATCTGTACCACGTCACTGCATGCCATACTGTCTGAAAAGGGAATTCCAATGCAAGGTGCACACAATGGGAAGCCTTCGACCTGACTGGCTCCTTGCAATTGATACTTGCATCCTTGGGAAATACAGATCAATCCACTTAAAGTCAACTCACTTAAAGTCAAGTCACTTACAGTCAAACATTAACCTTTCTTAGTACTCCTCTCAGTATCATTTTTTTTTTAATATATCTATCTATGTGTGTGCCAGTTAATGGCGACCTTCGTTTTTTTGTTTTTTTTTCAGTCGTGGAAATGTTGACATTAACCAGAGTCAACTGTATCTTACTACCTACTTCAAAATTCAACTAAAGACAGTTTGGTACAGTATAGGAGTGTGTGTGTGTGTGCACAGTCTTATTGTTTGCAGTGAAGTTAAGGATCTTACTGTAGTGGTGTCGCAGACATTTCAGTCTGGGCAACTGAGGGTCCATAAGTCACATTTGTTTTTGGCACAAATATAAAACAAACACAGCTCAAAGTAATTAATTTGTTCACTCCGATGATTTACTTCATTACACCATTCCTGACAAGATTCTATTTTTTTCAAATCTAAGAAGGTACAGATCAGGAGATGAAAATAGCGTTTAAATGGAACACACACTGTGGAAAAAGCAAAACAGGTGACATTTGACAGCTTGTCACTGAAACACATAAAGTAAGAAGTAACAAAGACATGTTTTACAGACTTGAAGAAAAAGCCAGCTCGCAAAACTCAAGGCCAGTAATCTGATGTGGGAGGATGTAACAAACATTGCCAGAGAGTGAAAAAAGTGGGTAACAACTCTTGACAGAAAATCCTAGGCTCCAAAAAAGACCATAAATTACATGTATTACAAATGAAGCCTAAGGACTTGAGGTTACAACAAGCTTGCAATCACCGTCTTCCTGGGAAGGCATCAAATTGCATGTTTCCTAAACCCAGTAATTTAGTCACGTTAGTCCGACATGCTTGTACCTCATCTGTGACTTACACTTTTTTTTCTACCAAAGTAAGCAATTGGGACAAAAACTTGAATCTCAATTTTTTTTTTCATTCTTAAGATTGTATAAAACTAAGTGAACAATCGATTACTATTGTAATACAGTGTGCAAAGCCAATCTGCTAAAGAGAGAATCAATGATGGGAACCAGATCCTGCAAAAAGCAGATGTCCCCTTTTCTTTTAGCGATAAGAAAATAATTAGGGCCACAGAATGGTTTGATGAGCAAAAAGCATTTTTTTTTGTTTTTAATTAAGGAAATTTCACCCAGTTAAAGAGTAAATGGCTTGCGCAAATTGTCAACAGGCTTTAAAAAAAAAAGTAAAAACAAAAAAAATCCATCTGGTAATAGAGTAAATGACTTGCACAAATTCTCTTATCTCCAGCCAAGATGTAAAAAAAAAAAAAAAGAGCACACCAGGCCTGATTCTCCAAAATAGGTCAATCCTTGACAGTCTCATTGTCTTGTGCCATGCCTATTGTGCTGAAGAACTTGCTATTCAACTCTTTTAGAAAGCCAAATAGTAATCAACTCTTTGAATTCTAGTACATTTTCAAACTAATGCCAAGACAATATTCAGGATCAAGATAATTCTCACAGAGAAGTGTCTAAACTCCATACAACTGCAACTTTTCCCAAAACTATAACAGTTGCAACTTACAACAATTCAACTTTCAAGAGTCAATGAAAGCCTTAGATTTATCTCGAGTAATTTTCCAAGGCTTAAGAATAATCCAGAAAATCCTCTCTTTCCTCTGAAGCCACTAGAAATGTGTTTGTATTCTGAGTTATACACAGCAGATACTACAAGCTGCTAGCTGAACAACAGCACAGCACGGCCGCCGGACATTGTATCAATGATTTTCCTTCTTCCGTTCAGCCCTTGCACAATGGAGCAGAGAAAAAAAAAAAAGAAAAAGGGAAGAAACCGAAAGAAAAAAAACACACACACACAAAAAAAAACAACAACAATTATACGGTTTCCAGGCTGGTTTCCAAATGGAGACAGTAGGCATAGAAGTTTGAACAAAGAGAGGAGTCAGACTAAGAGAGAGAGAAAGAGAGAGAGAGAGAGGGAGAAAGAGAGAAGGATGTGTGTTAATTGAGCAGACACTATAACCGCCATCTCTGTCAAACTGGTAGATATCAGTCACAAACGACACTGCAGAAGGAGAGGACAGTCAATCGAAGAAACTACCACCTTGCCAGCAATGTGGAATACAAACTCCCTCCATTACGTGCAACAGATTAACAGAGCCGTAGTAGAAGATGTAGTAGTAGCAGTAGTTGTAGCTGGCTGAGAGAAGTGGTGGGGAATGGTAAATGGCTGTAAGCATCATGTGGGAAACACAAAGAGGAGAGGGAGAAGAGACTGAGAGCAGCAAACAAAGAACTTACTGGGGGGGGGGGGGGGGGTGCCTGTTTTTTTCTCTAGGAATCAGTTCAACTCTTGAGGTATTTGTCTGGTCTTTATATCACTCTTATTCAGTGATGATAACAGAAAATTGACAAAAAGAAGGAAAAATTTTCGTTAACTCAAAACACATAAGAAAACAGCCCTCACCCCTCTCCAACCCATATGCAAGCCTATCTGATAAAAAAGAGTCTTATATTGATATCAAACTATTTAAAAGAAGTTTCATTTTACCTTTGAACAAGTGCTTGGGGGGGGGGGGGGGCATACTGGAAGGGAGGCAGGGTGGGTCGCGATGCCTAGTTTTGTCTAGGAGAAAAACAGGAAACTAACTGGCTGAAGGAAAAAAGGAGGATTTGCGCCAACTGGCAGAAAATTATCATCACTGGTTATCATGTCCTGGCACTGAGCACTAGAGAAAGCGAGGAGATCGACAGGCAACGGCTATATGACAATATCCAGTGGGTGTGGTAACATTGTCCCACAAAAGAAAGGCAGATGGAAAATGAAATAAACATACACAGCAGGAAAGCTACATCAGCAACATCTTAAGAACAGATGAAGAGAACGTTTGTGGAGACTTCAGTTTGGATCACCATCTCAACGGATAGAGAAGATTGATGCATAACTCATCAAAATGAGGCCCGATGATTCCAGGCAGAGTTAAGGGTTAAGGACAAAAATTTCCTTTAGATATGAATATGTGTGCACACAATAGTAAAAACTTACAAGATTATCGCTAATGTTGGTGTCCATTCAACTAAGTTTGGCTTTTCATTTTTCACCTCATGATTTGTTCAGTCATACAAATTTCAGCCAGCATCAGTCAGTTGCTTAGGCCGAAGCAACGGAAGAGATAAAGTCCTCATTTCTATTGATTTACTTTCTGGACAGCAGTAAAATGCTACACCCCATTTATGTGGTTCAAGCAATTATCCGCCCCTATACAGCTGTAGTTCTCTATATATTGACATTGAACTTACTGCATGTAACATTGACAGCAGCATTAAATGATCATACTGCTAGCTTTGTGATCCCAGCCAGCAAAGATATTGGTTCTCCCCTCCCTCATCTCTCTGGTCCTTTTGTATATTCTTCCCAAAGTACATGGCTATTCTCACCACACTGAAAATCTCATTAACCAAAAGTGTCAAAGGGGCCGATCTGGTTGTTTGATTACTTTGTGCTTCACTTCTTCATGAAAGAATATCCACACAATACGACACAAATTTTTATCAACTTGAGCTCCTAACTGTTATTTTTTTAAAATTTACACTGTCTACAGACCTCAATTGCCATTTCTTGGCATTTAGTCTGCCTCTAGCCTTAAACCTTGGAATACCATTATCAACATTCTTGGAGAGCATCACCAATTTTACCAACATTTCGGTCCCCTCTGATAAAACCATGCACAGGCAAAAATTCAAATTATACTGGGGAGCCAAAAAATATTCCAGCCCAGTATTCAGCCAATATCAATCTGTCTAGAAAGAAAGGTTATAAAATCCTTGTTTTTCAAGATACAGTCAGGAAAACAAAAACAGAAGCAGCCGTCCTGACATCGGGAATTTCCATGTCTGACTAAAACATAATTTGGCCTAAATACGCACATGCAGCGGTTTGTCAAATGAGCGCAGACTTAAAAAAGCTTTCTGTGGGTAGCACTCAGACAACTCCACCAAACAGCAATGAGTTAATATGAACACGGTAATCAATTAACTCATAGTCTATGTACCAACATCCAGGAAGTTAACAACAAATGCTGGCACAGGCTGACTTTCTAATAGTGATCAGATTTTGTTTTTCTGACAAGAGAAATTTTTGACCCTGAAAACCAGGCCTGGTAATATCTTCTTTATCCTTTGTTCCAGGCTGGAGATAACGGTAGTTTTGCAACTCTTATCTCCATCACATTTAATGGCATAGCAGATCCTTCTGCAGTCAGCTTCATTACAGAAACACTTGCAAATTTTATTTAAGAATCAAAACGCTGAGTACTATCATACAGTAATAACAGAAAAAAGGATGAAACATCTAATGAAAGAACCCACTCTTCATCTGAAGACCATCACCTGTCTTGCCCCACCTGAGCACCACTATTATTGCAATTGCCAAACTGAGCACAAGAACTGAACACACATAACACTTACAAAAACCAAAACAGTCGTATGAAAAACAAACCAGTATGTGTTGTGTGTTGTGAAAATGTGCATAACTTCCAATTGATTCATTCTTTCCGTTTGTGACCAGAAAACATATGAAAGGTTTCAGGGCAAAACGCGACAAACACGATTTTTAAAATTTTTTAATTAAATACCCCTCAATACTGGGAATGGTGATAGTGCTTTATGGTAAGGACTTTTCTAGTTCTTAATAATAAATTACTAACTGTTGGAAACAAATTGTCATTTATCTCTAAACGGCGATTATGGATGAGTCTTGCTTTGTCATGAAACCCTTCAAATGTAGAGATGTCATGGTCAAAATGAGGATTTTTTTTTTTTTTTCATTATTTTTCTGTCTTAGACAAATTAATTTTCCTCCCTCTATAGGAGTAGTCACTCAAATATAAGAGTAATAATCAAAACACTCTTTACCACTGCACCAGATTTTTATAAATACAAATAAGATATGCAGAAAAACCTATGCCAGCAAATGTATCAAGATCTCTGTGATGTTTGTGATGAAAACTTCTGTACAAGGCCTGAAACAGGTTTCCCAAGTTTGAAAATAGCAATGCTCATTGATTTGCTTTTGGCTACAAGAACCAAGATTATTATGAACTAAAGTATAGGTGTTTAGACTCTTCGTTCTTGTGTCTTTTTTTTTTCTATGGTTATGGTTGGCGAGATTTTGTGGCTTTCCCACTCTAACAGACTGACACATTAATGTGTCGATATCTTATTACTGGTTTTTCACTGATTGTAACAAATAATTAGAGGTTCCTCATCCCTTGCCTTTTCACCCCATTAATGATCCATGATTCACAGACATGAGCAACAGAACTTGCCAGAACGAATTGATGTAACTGTTTCTCTGTTTCATTTTTCTTTTTCGGTCATGCAGATGAATAACAAGAGGATGGATAACTTACAACAACTCGTTAAACTCTGTCTCCAGGTCAAATGACGGCGCCATCTTCAGCAGTGAGGCTATGGTGTCACTATTCAGGTCAAAATTGTTCTGAACATCTTTGATCCAGCTGTAACGTGACAAAGAAAGTGTTTATCTCTTTGAGAATATAAATAAACTCTGTATAAGGCGGGAACACACAAATACAAAAAAAAAAATCCTAGAAAAACCAAAAAATTAATTTCAAACTTGGAATTTACAATCAGGGCTTGATCCTTCCCAGCCCAGCCTGACACAACCATTTCATCAAGAGAAACTTCAAAAGACTCAAGGTTCACAACATGATGAGTGCTTCACTTGCTAGAGTAATTTACTGCTTAGGTTTGTATTGCAGATCACTATTCAGTTTCCACAAATGAGGTGAATGTCACATTGGAAAATTCAATTCTGTCCTGTGACACACAAGCATTTTGTTTTTAAATAACAAATTGCGCTGGATCTTATAGGGTTAAACTACAAGTGAAATCAACCCTCATAAACAAACTAAAGCATAGCCAGAAAAAAAAAAAGAGAAAGAGATGTGGCTCTTCACATCAGTTATAAACCACCTCTGTAATTTGGATTCTAATGCTAATAGCAGCCTCAATTTATCTCACAGCCAGTCAAAATGAGTTGATTCTCCACCAAATAGAGTTATTACTATCATATACAGGTCTATTTCAAACACCTTCATGTGGTAAAAAGTGAGGTAGTTTGATCAGATATATTGCAAATTAAAGACATAGGATGTAACTCCTCAGTACCAGATAAAATTAGGAAAAAAAGCTGGCAAATATGAACACTATAGCAGATAAATCTTTCCCCTCAATTCACGACATGCTAATATATCTATTATCAGAATATTGACCAATAAGAGCAACATGTTCATATTCAGAGACAAATGGTCCTTCAATTTCTGCAATACAAAAAACCATAAACATCTGATCACCTTCCACACATTCAACCCCTCATTTCTCTGGTCCATTCATATGACTTACAACTCAATCTGACTGATCGGGAGACAAACAAATAAGGGCATGAACTTCAATTTCACTGACAATGACTTCATTCATTACCAAAACAAATCTGAAAGCACATTTTAATTTGTAATCTTGTCAGCATTACAACAAAAATTCTGGCCCTGTGTAGGAGAAACCTGCAACTGAGCTCAGCTTACCCTCTGACTAAGCTCTTAAACCACCTGGGCTTCTTGCACAGTGGCATATCCAGGGCGTGAAACTGGGCCAGCTTGCCTGCAACTATTTCCATTATGTGTGGCTGACATAGGTCCTTCGGTAGAAGTGGTCTGGCCTAAAGACAAACACAAATCAGAAATTCAAATTAAGAGAAGGATCCAACATAACAACTATTTCATCCATGGTTTAACTCTTTGAATTTTTCAAAAATAATGATGTAACAATAATAAAATTTGTCATGATAACTTATTCTTCCCTCACAGTCTTCTGAACTATGAGCTCTGCATCAACAATTTTGTATTCATGATATGGTACGATTAGCCAAACTACAATTGTAAAAAGAGAAATATTCATTTTTTTTTTTACATTTTTAACAGGTTCTCATCTCCTTACATGCACGGTGACTCCTTTCTACGGATCCAGGACTGTCCATGCTCTACTGACTGTCTTCTAAAATAGCTACGAGATGATGTTTTAATTACCATCATTTTATGACAAGACAGAAACAGGTTATATATGTTTATACCTGAATAAATTCCTCTATCCTCCCATCATGGTACATGCCATACGGCTTTGGCCCCAATTTCTTCTCTGCTAACAACGCAAAGACGACCGAGTTATGTACTAGAAAGTCCAGCGTGGTTTTGCTGATCTGGCCGTAGATTCTCAGCAAGACCTCACTGGGTTCAGAACGAAGAGGTGATATCCCATCAGGTAAGCTGACAAGATACAGGTAATTTGACATTCCACCCCTGGAGAAAGACACATTTTCAATTAATCAAGGCATAGCAATTATTCAAATGGCTATAGTAAAGACTAAGAGATGTGGCTGCAAGACAGAAAGATCTCTTCAAAGGACGGGAGATAAGGCAAGAGGGAAGAGAGGAAAGAATGAAATGAAAGAAAGAGAAATTTTATAAGGAAGGATACAAATGGGGACATTGAATGAGAGACAGAGATAGAAAGACAAGCAGCAGAGCAAAGAAGGAACATAGCCAACAGCAAATTACCTACTGAGCGACAAACCATTTGAGATAAAACAAAGTTAAGGAGATAAAATCACGGAGACGATATGTAACACATAATCGATTGTCTATGAGACAAAAAGCAATAAAAAAAACACTGATACAGCAAAGCAAGCTTCAAGTGTTTCAGATGACCTTGGTCTTTGTACTTCTTGTGCAAGAAATAAATTATCTTATAAATGACTGTTTGTTTTTTTAATGTCTTTTTCATTATTGTTTTGCTTTCTCGCTTTCTATCTCCTCATGAAAAGAACTGCTCATTTACAATTCTCGCCTCTGAAACTAAATGTTTCTATCCTCACTAATGGATTCTATTCTAACCCAGGGTAGCTCATTAAGTCCCCACCTATCCATAGATATGTTATTATATTATTTATAAATCTATCCAGTATGTCTGTGAGCTATCCCTCGTTCTCACTGCATAATATCATGTGATGCCTTGATCTGCGAGATATTTCACTCAACAGCTGGGATTATTGTTCCACTATACCGTGATAGTATACTATCACTATACTCTGATGAAGAGGCAGACTGAGGAAGAGATGGGAGGACAACATCTGAAAGTGGACAACATGGAACTGAGGGACACCCTGAGAGCGGCAGAGAGATGTAAGGACTGGAGGAGAGTGATTGACAGAGCTTCAAAGACGCCCCAAAGGATTCATAATCTGAGGGTTCGGTGACAGTGACAGTGACCGTGATAACAGCTGGTGAAGTCAACTGCTTATTACAATTAAATAGAGATGGAAGAGTGGGACCTATGGAGTGTATTCACTGTCACAAAAGTTCACGATTAAGTGTGGGTCTTATCTTACATCTCTTTTATTTCAAGAGCCTTCATTCCCTTCAATCCTCTCAATCAGCTGATCCTTAAATCATGTTGCTGCTCTATGATTTCACAGCAAATAGTGACTGACGACAATCTACTTCACAACAGATCCCTAACATTTCTAAAAACAACATGATATTGGGGAGTTATGAAATTATATTACACTACAATTACAGCAAGTAATGTAGGACTGGCTGAGATGAGATGATCATTTTATAGTTTCCACTTGGCGGATTACAAAAATGAAAATAAGATCCTGTGTCTTTTCATGTTTATACATAGCCCAGTTATCAACTTATCTGTTTCCTTATTTTTTAAAAATATTTAATGACAACATAAAGGTCACTGATATGTTCACAGTATAATGAAATAATGTTTGAAAAATTCTTCTATGTTATATATATCATGAATGTAAGTTTCTAAACTGAGGGGATTTTTTTTTTTTTAAATGCTGTCCTATGCTTTAATACGATGAGCAGAATAACATTTTGGCTTGCTAAGCTATCGCGTGCACTGTCTTGTTTTTGCTCACGGCCATTGGAAAACAAAAATAAAAGAAGACTCACTTTAGTCAACATTCTAAGTATCTAAGTACTGAACTGAAGCAAGTCAAATTAAATGTGGGTAAGGGATATAGTAAGGCATAAACCATATGGTAAAGCAGTTATAAATTTATGCAATCCTGTGAGAGATGCAATACAAGATGCAATCAGACGCTTGTCAAATTTCTAACATGTAGAGTTGGTATCACTGTGAAGATTATTCACATCCGTGTATGAAATTTTTTGTTCTAACTCAGTAACTGCAACCAAGACGATGGAGGTGACCTGTTGCAGCAGTTGAATTTAGGGAGAAAGTGGCCAATCACTTTTGTTAATTATTTTATCAGGCCATGCCACTAACTTACAATCTTTGGACTTTTACTCAAACTATTTCAGCAAAATTTAACTCTGAAATGCATTTTTAGATTGATATATAATAACAGAAAGGTTGTGTGAAGAAAAAGGAATAGGGTTAAAAATTCATTCATTGGTGTAAAGCATATGATTTCTCCCATGGCCTCAATCTAGCGATCGCCTTTCATTTGTGTCGGGTCTGACAATGATTTGATGATTATCACCTTCTTTTTCTCTTTATTTTTGGTGATTCCTCCGCAATACCCTAGACCTATAAATCTATGATTTGACTACTCTAACAGTCAAAATTTTCTCCTCCGCTGAACAGTTCTAATCGATCAACCCAATCTATCTTTTATGTAATTTTTCCTTCTTCAGCATGACCTCAGAATGTGCAAAAAATATAAGAATTTGCATATTTATCTATACTAATCTTTAGATGCTATAAATGTTGAACTCACACTTACCCAATTGGTGAGATGGCCAAGTCCTTATCTGACTGCACCTGCAACCAGGCTCCCCCTATAGAATCTTGGCACCATCGGTAGGCTTTGCGTCTGACTATTTCATCTGTAACAACATCTTTGCTTAACTGACCATTGCTAGGATCAATAGGACGGTCGGTGTCATTTCCCTCATCGTTGTCAGTCTGTCCTGCATGGTTGTTTTGTGCTATGTTTTTGTCGTTAGTACAGTCAACATTTCCTTGCTTTGTTGAGGCCATAGTCTATTCAATGAACATTGGTTGAACGAGTGATTTTTTTTTTTAATGAATTTCACCTTCACTCGATGCTAAATCTAGATCTAGATCTACATCTACTCAGAGCGCAGGAAAGTGTGGTGCCGAAATGTGAAAGACCGTGGTTTGATCGAAGCCCTGGCTTGTGAACTTCAAAGACAGCGCACTGCGTCGTGTATCCAAGGAAATCCTAATGGAGGGCTGATTTCGTCTCCGTGGGTGAGGTGAATTTGAATTCTTCTGTTCAATAGTGGAAAGAAACAATAGATCTTACCAAATCCTCTCGGGTCAAATGTTTGTACTTGATTGATCGTTCACTGCGGAAAGCCGACAGTTCGCCACGCGTATGATGTTTACTCAGACTCGACACACCATCTCAGAAGGCACAACACCGGGTGAACTAAATCTAGACTCTAGATCTCTAGATCTCAATCTATCGGCGAACATTATCTTCCCGATTCACAGGCGGTTAAGTCAAATGTAGGCCAACCATTTCACGGAGTTATATTTCATGAATCTATCTGCGACCACAAAGCCTTGATCACTAACGCCCCAGGCTTAGATCTAGTCAGAGTGCTAGCCTATCGCTCACATTGATCTATCATACACAATGCGGTCGTCCGTGAAACTACACAGACACGAGATGACCTTTGACCCCGTGTTGGACTTGTCAGAGAAAGATGCAACATATTGGTGACGTCATGCACCAGAATCGATGATTGCAAAAGATCGTTGAGCTTTCGACTTACTTCCTGCTGTCATTTCTCTCTCCTTTTATTTATCCCGAATTTGATTGTTAAACTTTAATCTCTGGTTAGTCTATGGTTCAAAGGTGAATATCGCCTCAGGCCAATGAGTCCACATAAATGGAAGGCTTTAGTTTGGATAATGCATTGGATCGGATAATTGCAACAGCTGAAACATTTGACTACTAATATATTTTTGCCAGGATGTTTTTCCACGAGATTTACTTTGTGTTTTCTTCGTTAGAGAGCTCACCAAGGAGTGACTCAAGCGCACTTTGGATCACTAGAATTATACTGAAGGTTAATCAAGGAGAATGTCTTAGCCGG
Source organism: Peronia verruculata (assembly GCA_038406235.1). NCBI lineage: Eukaryota > Metazoa > Mollusca > Gastropoda > Systellommatophora > Onchidiidae > Peronia > Peronia verruculata. The sequence goes on along the minus strand of JBCAUA010218186.1, from coordinate 1,123 downwards.
TCAAATTATGCGCTGAAGGCTGATATAGTTCATGCTAATCGAGAGAAATAATATAGGCTAACACGTATCATCATGACAAGTATTAAAAAAAAAAAAAATGTGGAATATCGTCGTAGGTCATTGATTGACAATGGTTCAATGAATATTGGCGTTTTGTTTTGTTTTTTTTGTCTGCATTCCGGTACGTGTAACCCGCAGCCAAAAACACACAGCCACAATAATTGTGATGGTATTCAGAGACAACAATCCCACACAGGAACACAATGACAACTTCGGTTTCTCTCACTTAACACGGTTTGTTGTCTCTCCACCACCACCTATTCCCCGTCCTTACTTCTCGGCAAGGATTGTTTTGCAAGAAAGTTTAGATTCAATTTGTCACATGCGAGGGAGATGTAAAGCGAATGAGAGCTAGTTTTTAAGCACAAAATCAAAAGGCGACACAGAAATGAAATAGGCTGCCCCAGAAATAATGATATTTATCATTACCATAATGCTATACATAGGTGCTGAAGCCAACACTGCGCTCAGGAAGCCAAACAACATACGGATCTTTTTACCAGCTGTCATCGTTTGGTGTGTGAAATGGGGATATCCTTTGTTAAGAAGGGGCTTAGAGGAGGGAAATGTGTATACATAATATTTTGTGTTTAAGAGGAACGGCTGTGTTTTGCACATAGCGTGATGTGCGCTTAATGTGAGTGTGTTTTGTGTATGTGTGCAGGGTAAAGTGGTGAAGCTGATTTTATTTATCGGTAGTGATTTAAAAAAAAAAAAATAAATAAAGAACGAAAGAACAAAAGAAAAAACGGCAGTTTTGGGAATGATAGCGTACACAGATTTTTTTCTTCTTCCTCTTTTTCTTCTTCTTCTTCTTCTTCTTTTTATAATCTAATGGGAGGGGAAATCAAGCTACATCAAACCGAAACAAACATTTTTGCCACTGATTGCAATGATAAAATTGTGAGACTGAGCGAGCAGTGAGCTTAACAATAACACAAAATTAGCATTATTTGTTCTTTGATCGTATTATTTTGCCGGCTAAAACACAGATAACGCTCTCCAACTCTGTGGTACAGCATCGATATCGCAACTTATTACTGGCGCAGACTGAGATTCAGGC
>JBCAUA010217967.1:0-20866 GCA_038406235.1 Peronia verruculata | reverse complement strand
ATCTTCTCCACCTGTTAGTCCATCTACTTTCTTTGTCCAATCTTCTCCACCTGTTAGTCCATCTCCTTTCTTTGTCCCATCTTCTCCACCTGTTAGTCCATCTCCTTTCTTTGTCCCATCTTCTCCATCTGTTAGACCATCTACTTTCTTTGTCCCATCTTCTCCATCTGTTAGACCATCTACTTTCTTTGTCCAATCTTCTCCATCTGTTAGTCCATCTACTTTCTTTGTCCAATCTTCTCCACCTGTTAGTCCATCTACTTTCTTTGTCCAATCTTCTCCACCTGTTAGTCCATCTCCTTTCTTTGTCCAATCTTCTCCATCTGTAAGTCCATCTACTTTCTTTGTCCAATCTTCTCCATCTGTAAGTCCATCTCCTTTCTTTGTCCAATCTTCTCCATCTGTAAGTCCATCTCCTTTCTTTGTCCCATCTTCTCCATCTGTTAGACCATCTCCTTTCTTTATATCATCTTCTCCATCTGTTAGTCCATCTAACCCCTTTGTCCAAACTTCTTCACTTGTAAGTCCATCTCCTTTCTTTGTCCCATCTTCTCCATCTGTTAAATTTCCCTCATCTGTTTGTTGATCTTCTTCATTTACCCCACCTGTTTGTTGATCTCTTACATTTCCCTCATGTGGTTGTTGTTCTCCTACATTTACTCCATCTGTTTGTTGATTTCCCACATTTGTCCTACCTCTTTGTTGATCTCCTGCATTTGTTTCATTTTCTCTACCTGTTTTTTGATCTCCTACATTTGTCTCTGTTATCCCGCCTGTTTCTGGATCTCCTCTGCCTGTTCCAATTGAATCAGTCAACATATGTAGAGAAAAAAAAAAGAAAGAAAAAGACTTTTATAGTACCTTGGATTCCATTTGACAGTGCCTAAAATTATGCTCATGTCATTATTGGCAACAAAACAAACCCTAACATTGCAGGATCTATGAAAACCATGAAATCGTTGAAACACAGACATACTACTCACCCCTCCCTCTTTCCCCCTCCCCTCCTTCAAATATAGGCATGCTAAAATCATCTATACTTGGCAACCCTAAAGATTTAGAATCTAGATCTCCCACTACAGTTCTAGCACACATACACAGAATTTAATCTTTGAAAGTAATTCACAGCAAAAACATGCATTATTCAATTTATTGCAATATGCTGATTGCTTTTTCTTTGATACACAGACCATGGAACCAGTCTGCGAGACAAGACAGTAATGGCATGAACAGAGTGAACAAGGGGACGGTCATGAAACTGTTTGAACTCACAATTTCATAAAAGCTTTCCATGTTTTTTTTTTTTAAATTAGCATCTCTTGACAGAAAACTGACTGCATATCAGACCATTTTTCCCCTCATAAACCCAGAAGTCCATTATAAACGGAGTTTTACAGCATGAGGCATTGAAAGACAAGCCTTTGAAAACAAAAAAAAAATAAAGGTGAAATCAGTATATAGTGATTACTTAATTATGAATTCATGCATTGGCAAATTTAAATCTTCCATTCTTACATCAATCTTAATAAACTCATGAAATCTCTCTCAGCCTTTCAAAAATAGCAGCATCTGAGTGATCAGGGCTGCTAATAAACATTCCTTTTTCGCAATCCAGTACCCCCACACTTTCCAACCCATACATCAAAATGTTCACAATGAGGAGAGTTGAACACAAAGTCTTACCTGATCGCAGTGGCAGACACTTGTTGAAGTCATAGAAATTGTTGGCCAATTGACAAACAAATGAGACCAGCAGTTCACAGATCTTTCTTACCGGTGGAGTGGATTTAAGACAAAATTCCTCACAGTCTCTACTGTTGTTCATAAAGCTGATTCTTTCTTTAAGTTGATCTGGCCAATGGGAAGCATAGAAACAAACATTTTGTTGCTCATTGTACTCTGCTGCATTTGACAAAGCATCAGGTGTTAGGGCTGTGCTCACAAAGTTTTTCATCTTATTAGCTTTTGTTTTGCATAAGCTCAAGGACCACTGAAAGATTGTTTCACACACTTTATAAAAATACATTTTTTCTGGGGTCCAGGATCCAGCATTTTGCAGGTGTAATAGTGCACACTCATCCAGCACTCGATTATTGGAGTCTAAATTCAAAATTCCCGGTTCCTGACCAGGTTGAGCTGTGTACATTTCTGTATCAGGAAATTTGCAATTCCACAATGTCCACTCTTGAACTGCAGAATGAAAATCATATTGTACAGGAGGGGGTACTGGAGCACAATTGACTGACAACATAGTCATAGCAAAAATAATGACTGTGCCTGAGAATGCCATCACTGTTGAAATGCAGAGGTTACCAAATTTCAAGTCCTCTTCAGTGCAGGTGAGAAAGCAACTGAAAGAATAGAGTGCATTGGTCATTATAACATAAAAAGTATAAAATGTAACATAAATATTTTGAAAAAAATGTCCATCTTGCTAAAAGGAATTCACGAAAAGCATAAAAAAAAGAACATACTGAAAAAAAATATATTAAATATATTTACAATGACACATAGCCACAGAATTAAAGATATGACAAGAGAGAGAGGAATAGGAAGAAAGGGAAGTAGATACAAGCAAATAGAGACAAAGCAAATGGACACACATTCTCATAACCCAATAAGATAGAAAAATATGCCGTTGATATACTGAAATGTTCACAAATTATAACAGTGGATAAATAAGCACAAAGTAACCTACATTATGAAAATTGTAATCTTTTAGCTCACTGAGGCATGCCAAATTTTCTATTTCAGAGCAAAGATCCTTTTGAAGCAATGACCATTTTGTCTATGTATGCATTAAATCAGCACCTCTTGACATTGCCGTTGTCGGCTTCAGTATGTCTTGAGAGACGACGGTGTCATGCTAGGTTCGGGGATGGTATCTTCTAGAGTGGCTGAGGAGCCCCACCCTAGAGTGGCAGTTTCGTGAACAGTTGTGGCAAGTAAATAGGGTTGACACTGCCACAGAGGCTGCTCTTGCCTTTCTCCTTGCCCTCTTGTCTGTTTCTGGTGGTTTCTGCCCGCTTCACTCCCTCACTGACAGTGGCTCTCAAGAACTGGTGGTTGTCGGCAGAGAATTCCCAGGTGTTGGGATCACTGTCGGCTGTCAGTATGTCCCTTGGGATGTGTCCATCATCCATGCAGAGTACGTGGCCTAGACACTTGAGGCGTTTCTGGATGAGGAGTGCAAACTGGCTTGGGATGCTGGCACGCTGGAGGACCTCTGTATTTGTCACCTTGTCTTGCCACTTGATCTGAAGGAGGCTTCTGAGGCAGCTTAGATGGAAGCTGTTGAGTCGCTTCTCCTGACCAGCATATGTAGTCCAAGACTTGCTCCCGTACAGCAAAGTGCTGAGTAAGCAGGCCTGGTAGATGCATAGCTTTGTGTTCACTGTTAGCTGGCTGTTGCTCCAAACATGCTTGTTCAGCTTGTACATGACTGTGGCGGTTTCCCTAATCTTGCTGGATATCTCTGTGTCCAGGGAGAGAGAGCTGGCCCGTGGATCCCACGTATGTGAAAGTTTCCACAACCTCGAGATGTGTGTTGTCGATGGTGATGTCCGGCACTGTGTCTGTGTCCTGGGCTAAGATATTAGTCTTCTTTAGACTGATGGTCAATCCGAATTCCTTACAGGCATGGGACAGGCGATTGACTAGCTCATGTAGACTAGCCTCGGTGTGAGACGTCAGTGCCGCGTCGTTTGTGAACGGCATCTTTCGGATGAGGACCTCTCTAACCTTCATCTTGGCATGCAGTCGGGTGATGTTAAAGAGCTTCCCCTCCGCTCTGGTGTGGATGAATATACCTTCCTCGCAGTCTGCAAAAGCATACTGCAGGAGTATCGAGAAGAAGACCCCAAACAGTGTCAGTGCCAGGACACAGCCTTGCTTCACACCGCTGCTCACAGGGAAGGTCTCGGATGTGCCACTGTTGAAACAGACTGTGCTCTGCATGTCCTTATGAAAGGAAGTCACCATCAGGAGTAGATGGGGGAAGAAGTGTCCACTTCTACTGACCAGATCGAAGGCTTTTGTCAGGTCAATGAAGGAGATGTACTGTGGCTTCTGCTGCTCTGGACTCTTCTCCTGCAGCTGGCGTAGTGAGAAGATCATGTCCACTGTAGATCGGCCGGCCCTGAAGCCGCATTGTGACTCTGGGTGTTGCATTGACGTCCCCCCAGTAGGTACAGTCCTTCGGCGCTAGGAATCCTGGATATTGCCTCATTCAGTGTCTCGTAGAACTCATCCTTGGCCTCTGAGGTGGAGCAGAGTGTTGGCGCATAGATGCTGAAGAAGTTGACAAAGCCTGCTGTAGTTGAGAAGCGGAGAGAAAGGATCCTCTCTGTTCCTCCAATTGGTGGTTCAATGGCTGCAGACAGCGAGTTCTTCACAGCGAAGCCCACACTATGCCATCTAGGGTTGTCCTGTGACAGGCCCTGCCAAAAGAAGGTGTAGTTAGCCTCTCTGATGAGACCGCTGTCAGCCAGGTGGGTTTCCTGAAGGCAGGCAATGTTGACTTTCAGCCGAGCCAGTCCCTGTTGATGACTGCAGTCTTGTGAGCATCGTCAATCTGTTGGAGGTCTTCCGTCAGTCTAGGGCACATGGTCTGTACGTTCCAGCTTGCGAGTTGAAGAGCTGGAGTCTTCTTCTTTCTTTCCTTTCTGCCTGGTGCGGGATTTACAGCTACTTCACGGGTTTTGCCGAAGTCTTGCGTCAATGCTGGAATGTCCTCTCCAGTGCACTACGAGCCTGGGCAGGGGTATGTGGAAAACTTGGGCTGCCCAGATGTCAGAGAGGCCTTGCTGGTAGGGTCCAGAGGAAAGGATGAACCAATACAGTTTGGTACCAGCGCAGCTGCAGGAGTTGCCGGAAGGTAGGGAGGAAAGCTGACCAGCCGCCCTAGGGACTCCACTCCAGATTTTCTTTTAGGGTTTACTCCCTTAGCCTTTGTCTTTCCCAAGACACCCACAAGACAGTGGGGCTATTTACCTATAGCTAGGGGTTCTGCGACAGGATAGTACTGGGCTACAGTTTACCAGTAGCAGACATAGTCTGACCTGGCAGCACCGCTGAGCTCTTTTAAAAGTACAACCAAATACAGTATGGTGCACTGTTTAGCTGTGCATGCTAACACATATGCCAAAGTCCTGCAGGACAATAAATCACTCAACGATTCAGCACTGACAATTATTGAGAAAAATTTCTCAGTATTCTAGACTAAAAGGAACCATGAGATGATATGTCCTCTAATGATTTTCTTTTCTTCAAAGAACAACAACAGAATAAATAAGAGGAAGAAGATGCTATATATGCTATCCATTCTGAAAGGCATAAAAAAAAAAATCTAAAGACATCTGATACCGAGACTCATGCCCACAGTTTCAATAAAATAAATATAAAACATTTAATTTTTCTATCATTATCATTATCGTCTCTGCAATAAAACTGTGCTAAATTCTCATATCGTATTTGATCCTTCTTTCACCTAGCAAACCCAAAACAATTCCTTTACAGCCTCTAGCTTTTGTCTTTTGTTCCATATAAAAAAAAAAAAAAGAACAAATTGGAACACTTTTCAGCAACACTGATCTCACAAGAATATTGTTTAAATTAAAAATTGAGATAACCACCCACAGGAAGTTGAAAGATGAAATAGAATGAAAAATTTGAAAATGAATTCATGATATTGCATAGGCCTCGACAGCATTACACTCAAGGATTAAGGCTATGAAATGACTAGGGACCAAAAAAGAAACTAAAAATTCTATGGGCTGAAGATGAAAGCATTACAAGATTTTTGTGCTGAGAGTAGACTGAGACTGAGAATAGAAAGCAAATTAACAGAGCAAATCATATGTATTGGGCATGTCCATTCGATTTTGACATGACTTTTTTCCCCAATATTTATAATGAAATGCAGCCTCTTGGCTTGACACTGATCACAATTCTATTGATTTATAATTATACCTTGAAGCTGAAGGCACTACTGACATTAAGAACTAGGTAAAACATAAAATTATTTTGCCACCTTTGTTTCTACTCTCGAATTAAGAGTCATTCAAAAATACATGATTCTACCTTTTTATTTTATCATTTCATCTGAACGCCTTTGTAAAAGGCATCTTATTGCTTATGATTTAGCACTAGATTGCTGTATCATTCAGCCAAGACAATGCACCTGGACCTATCTTGTTGTCAAGTCTTGTCTCTATGAAACTTGAACTGAAAGAAGACCAAAAACATGATTCTCTGAATCACATAGTTCTCGACTTTATTCCCACTGCATCTGGTAGTGCTTCAATAATTTTCCATCTCAATATTTTCTTCAGCAGTCTTGGGCTTTCATTCATGATGATGTTTTTATACTTCCTGATATCCAAAAAGTCAGATTTTCCGCTTTAACCATATGATTATGATACTGGTTCATGCTAATTTTCAAATTGGTCATTGGTGCTTGGTCATAAAGCAGAGTGGGTAGGCAATTTTACATTACTGGGATTTCAATTTTGATTTACTGTTTAATGCTAATGCACACCAGTGGTCACAAGTACTTAGAAACAATGCCCTCTGGGTACCACTTGTAATGAATGAAAATCAAAGCACTTGTGCCACACTTGGAAATCTTATATGGATGATTATTATTGGATCTCAATATTCATCCCAAATATGGTAGCCTAATTTTTCTCACTAAATGTCTGAAAGTTGTACCATGGCTCTGCGGACTAGTCCTATGACTCTAGTGTCCCAACTATCCAACGGATCCATTCTATAAAGCTATTTGAAACAAAACTTGCAGGACACTCACCAAGGCAGAATGTCTACCAATCATTAAAAATAATTCTCTTGCATTTGTAGCAAGTAAAAGTGTTAAGTCGATAAACTGAGGTGCATTTTCAAACACAATGTCAATACAAGAAACAACATGGGATGTAATTTTTAGGTAAAATTCTCTCACAAACTTACTATTTCCTGACACATGATTATTTACGTTTATTGAAACTGTGACCCTTTTCTTACCCCCCCCCCCCGGGATAGAACATAGTTCCGCATCAAATACAATTATTATTTGGCTTATCATTGTAGATGAGACCATAGCATAAACACAAATACAATAACTGGACTTGTTACTGTAATCGAGAATGTAGCATAGCAAAAATACAATTCTTGGGCTTATCACCGTATCAGAACATATCAGAGACAAATATACGCTCGTAGTAATCGGACTTGATTGTTGTACGTCAGAACACAGCTCAGAGACTATTCCAGTGAAGTGATTGAACTTGGCATTGTAAACCAGAACATAGCATAGACACAAACATCAAACATGATGGTTATCCTGGAATTGGAAGCCAGTGCAAAGCACAGTGACATGAATGAGAATTCGGCTTAGCATTATACATGTAGCCCAAGTGCTGTAAACCTGTTGTTGAATCCGTATCACATAGACATTTAATGCATCAAATGTACCATAATGCAGTTTATATAATAAGTGCTTTGAATCAGAGGGATTGTCAGTTCCTAGGTCTGTGGCTTCAGAGATAAAAATCTCAACTTTTTGATGACTCTTACAGTAAACCTCAGGCAGGAAGAAATTATACTATTTTTCTTGAAAACCAAAGAAAGCCTTAGGAGACGAAAAAAAAAAAATGTACACAGTAAGGTGTATAGCAAGGGAGATACATGTATATATAACTGAGAAAAATAATACATGTGAATAATTTGATTTAAACACACGTGCCTAGTAGAGAAAAAAATATGCACAGCTGTACAGCAGGTTTAAGATGAAACAAAGGGGAATAATGTATAGTAGCAATATGATTGAACAACTAGTGCCGGACAAGTGAAGTGTAAACAAATCAGGAAATGTAAAAATTAGCAACATGACATAGTACATGTAACAACGTGATTAATTTTATCAACAAGTGCCAAGCATACAAAGATGGAACTAGACGATTTTTCTTCTTTTTTTTTTTTTTTCATTTATCATTTTCAATGTACAATCCATCGTCTTTTTTCCCCATCCATGGGCAGAGAAATTGATCAGGGAAGTGCAGTTTGTACCCGCACGCTGAACAGTTCATACGTATTTGCGGTGTCACTGTTAAAGTCCTGAAGGTATTCCGGTGACAGGAACGTCAGAACTTCTTAGATTTGGAGACCTATGCATGTTATGTAGTGGATTAAACCGATCTTAGTACCGGAGTTGAGTGGTTTAGACAGGTCATGATTCTTGCTCGTTTGGGATACCAGCTTTTCTTACTTAGATTTAGTTCAGATAAGGAATAAAATATACATTTGATTCTGAAATTAGCTCAATCTCCTTCAGACTCTGATCCACCAGACTACACTCGATTCCTTACTGGCCATTGTTCCTGTTATTTTTAGATGCCTATAAGAGATTTCAAGGGTAAACTTATTATAGCATCTCTCGACGTTGGTGGGACACAGCTGGAACGCAGGAGTTCATTATGTGTTTTGTTTATCATAGTCAGTACAGTAAGATGGGCCATGCGTGAGGGCATTCATCCTATTAATATTATGTAATGGTGGATAAACACTTACGACATGCGTCTCACGCCTGCACATTATCTTTCATTAAAAAAAAAAAACGAAACTTAATCCCGTGAAATCACGACTGCGATTGTCCGGTTATCAACAACGAAAGCCAGACATCTCATAAATGATAAAGGAGGTGTGTCAAAAATCGGGTCGCGATGGTTCTTGGTTGAAGTTTGTGAAACATATTTAGTTAAATCATAGACTTTAACCCTGATAGTGTCAAGGTCCACTAAAACAAAACAAAGAAAAAAAAAGTGTCTCTTTTGCACCTACTTTGCATTTTAATAGTTTTTTTTTTTTTTTTTTCAAATAACGTACATCTACAGTGCGGCAACACCGACACCGTCATCTGCTGTCACTTGGCTTAGTTTAGGCCTGATTTGTCACTTCTTGATCATGTAGAAACACCCTTACACACACAAAATAAATAAATAATACCAATATATATATAGTGCAAAAGAGACACTTTTTTTTCCTTTGTTTTGTTTTAGTGGACCTTGACACTATCAGGGTTAAAGTCTATGACTTAACTAAATATATATATATAAGAAGCCTAATCTCCTCTGACAGTCTTAGGGCTAATCGGGTCACTTTAACTACAGGCAAAAACTGGTTAGTGGTGACATGACATAAAGCAAGCAAGAAGCCAGTAATTCAAACGGTTATCGCGGCCATGCAATTTCATGATTGTGTACATGTATTTACAATAGACCCAGTCATAGGTGCGAAACAGTGATTCATATTTCTCCTTGGCCTAGATGTGAAATGACAACTTCAGGCACGTTATGCACCATGCGTCATGGTGGCATATGGTAGTTGAATGGAACAGGGAAGATGATTTTAGCAAGACCACGAAAATGACACCAACAACAGTAACAAAATGCCCGAAAATAACAAAGAGTGAGATGGTGGTATAAGATAGATCTGTGGATAACCGACCATGGTAAATGATTTAGAATGGTCATGGTGCCATAGTTGATTATATTATTTTACGTCTGAGCCTTTTAATTATGACTTGGCCATGGCAAAATAACAGGGCTATAGTTAGTTTGGAACAAACATCCAGTCTTATAAAAGTGGTCATGTGTGTAACGGGTTTCACGACAAGATCAAATGACCATGACTTCGCGCCCGACACCGTACCCACCTTTTCACGAAACTCCTTCATATAAGACTCCCTATGTTAGCCATAATTGTGCACATGTCTACAGAACAAACAGCGGGAACAAACAATCATGTCATGCCGAGGGTATGATACGCAGATTGTTGTTGAGCCTGAGATGATGTTCTTAAGTCGAGTCAAGTCCATGTCCCACGTTAATACATGTTATTTTTATTTACAACAAGGGCACCGCGTATATTTCATGCCATTACATTTCAGGTGGACTGCTAATACTGAAAGTAACTGTCGTCACTGTTTCGACAAAAAGGGAAAAAAAAAAAAATGGCCATTACAAGATGGCAATGCAATGTATATCAAAAGAACACAAAATGTGAAAGACGTGTATTTAGAACAAATTTGTGATTCTTGATATTATATAATGTAGGCTATATGTATATTGATATATATTGTTGTGAAAGAGTCTCGTGGGAATGAAGTCAGATTCACCATAAGTAAATGATACATAAAGATATTCAGAAGATACCTTTGCCAGCATACAAAGATAATCAAAGTAAATGAACTCGGGTGAAGTGACCATGTGGTCAAGGAATAATGAAGGGATAGCTGAAATTAGACATTTGGCGGTGGGGATAATATCGAATCTTTTCAGTTTAGGTCTGTGGAAAGTTGAGTTACTCAATCAAGCTTTCTCTTCGCCAGGTTTGAAATGTTGCTACGTTCATAAGCTGCACAATAACGGCCCGTGTGGTGTTGATTGCTCATGGAGCAGTGTGGTAGGTCCATGGTGATGTAAATAAAACAGCCGAATAGCTCCACCATGTAAAAACGGGCAATTTCGCACATTTGCTGTACCCTAGGGACCCTGCACGCTTCAAAACAACTCCATTTCATTGTTACGGATAGGGTTATTCTCTTTGTATTTTATGTATCTCCAAAGACTTGGTTGTCAAGTTAACCACATGTTTAAGCTTGAAATATGCAATACTCTGCTATCTGGATTCGAGCATTCGCCTTTTGAATAAATCATATTGTTGGTGGAAAGGAAAACTGTTCGTAGAGACAATTGTGGTCAAATTGACGCCTTAACAGGGAAGGATGCTTGCAAACTGTGTCAGAATCTCAGAGTTGTAGTTATACAGTAAATAGACATACGATATAGCCGAAAACAGATTCTGTTTTAACTACAGAGCAAATAAAGTTAGAATAGTTGCTAGTGTATACATGGTATCAGGTGATGAAACTACGGTGTAGTATTCTGTGTGACCTAAAAACAGATACAGCAGTTTTCCACGGAAACACTGACCACTGCTCACCAAAACTTTTCAAATAGAACAGCACCTCTCCCCTTCACTTTAAATTTTACTAAATATCACTAGCAATAGTGTTCCGCTCCACCAGCGATGTTTCAAGGACCTTTTCCTTCATCACGGGACGTGACATTGGGACTGCTCTTTTACCGTTCAAAGTGTCAAGAAGCCTATTTCGTTCAGACAGCAGGTTCAGACAGAAGAAAGTCATAGTTTTTGGTTATAGGTGAGCTCATCTTATATCACACTATCGTTGTAAAAATGACTTTTCAAAACAGCCGTACTTGCCGGTAACTGCAGCCGTATCTATGCGAAATTGACTGTTAAATAATTAAGCCTCAGAATTAAGATCGTTGATATCCAGAAACTGCACTCTGGGACGAGGGCTCCTCTCTGTTCTGTCATTGTTGTCTGTTATATTGGTGGGCGGAAGAGCTGAAGAATCTTGCGCGAAGTGCTCGAGACGTCCGTCGGACACAACCCTGACCAAACCATGGGGCGCTTGTTGAGGCATTGTCATACTTACAGGCATTTGATTTGATGGTGTTATTGGAATGGCATTGCCAAGGAGGGAAACACGTGAACCATCCACATTTTGATTACCAGCTTGGGGCAGATGATGTTGATTGACAGTGTAGACCGGAGTGAGCTGTGCATTGGCCACGGATGTTTGTGGAAGTGCTGAATTGGGCGTCATGTGACCATACACAACTTGCACGTTTGATTGGCTAGGCAGAAGAATGGGCGGAGCTTGAATGGATCCGTGAACTGACTGGGGGAGGGCAATGACGTGTAAAATTGGGTTTCCCAATTCAGACTGATGATTGGACGAATTGGCCTCCGATAGCGGAGTTTTGAGGGCGTCAGTTGGGAAAGACCTCGACAGTTGTCTGCCCATTTCTGGTGGTGTTCGCTGTCTTTTACGTTCACTGCTGTGTCGTTTTCTTGAAAGTTTAGATGACAGCCTATCCTTGCTGCTTACATTTTTATTCACCAAATGTTCATCGTTAGTTTCCTCACTGCAGATGCCATTTCTTGGAGACTCATGATCTATTTTAGAAGATGCTTTATTACTGGTCTTGTTGTGGGATAACTCACTGTTCTTAACTGGAGTGGCTGTACCTGTTTTTTGTTGGAATTGACCATTGTCAATTGCATCTGCACTGTCATCAGTGGAACTTTCATCATCCTCTTGTGTTTTGTGGGGTTTAGTAGTGTCCTTAAAGTGAGAGGCTGTTTGTCCTGAATGAATATGAGAAGCGAGGAGAACACTAATATTTCCAAATTTTTGGGTTCTCATGAAGGATTTGCGCTTTAGAATTGCTCGTCCATCGGAATACTCTGTCTGGACGGACTTGATGGAGTTGACAAATCTTGGCTCCTGTATTTTCTGGTCAGCTATGAGATCGTAACGTAGAATGAACTTTTTCTGGGCTGGGATGGTCCTGAAGCGGGGCGGTATCATGCTTTCCAGGAGCAGAATGACAGACAGCCGCTGGAGTTCCCACTGGGTGTAGCGATCTTCTGATACCATGGCACAGGTCTGGGACATCATGGCTATCAGGGAGTTAATCAGCAAGACATAGGTGACCAGCACAAACAGGATAAAGAGAGTGACCGCTAGCCACGGGTCCCTGGCGTCGTACAAAATTTCGATGTCGGTCAGACCCAGCATGAGCTTGAACATGGTCAAGATGGTCAGGCCGAGGTGACGGAACTCCTCTTTCTGGGGCTGAGTGATGAGAAAAGTGATGTACATGGCGATGGAGAAAGAGATTAGTTGCAGGCAAATGATGGTGGAAAATCGGAACATGTCGCCCAGCAGAACCTTCTGAAACATGACAGTGAAGAAGGAGAACTTCTTGTGTGCCCTGAGGAAGAAGGTCATGAACCACCAGCCCAACAGCAGAGCCAGAACAAGGAAGTAGTTGTTGTCGGCTTCTACTTTGTACCACACGCTGTCACAGAAGAGGCTGAGGGAGAAGAGGAGAAGTGCCGCCCTATATAGACCGTTGTGGTGGATGAGACGAATGTACCAGCCTTGCTGCAGGAAGAGAGATCGGTACAATTCCAGAGCAATGTACATCAGGCCATAAATTGGTCCGAGGTACAGAATGGCATCGACAAAAATTTCCTGGGAGGCGGTAACCCAAACATGGTCTTGACTGTCTCCGGTTGTAGAGTTGAGACCAGAGTCGCTTTGATATATCTGAGCATTGATCATCCTGGTCTTGTAGACAGCGTAGGCTGTCAGAATTGACATTGCCAGCAGATGAAGTAACATCCAGGTGTAGTACAGTAAGCGGTAGCTGAGCCACTTTTTCTTGATAGTGTCCCTGACCACGTTGACACTGATTAAGTGGAAGGCCTTCTTGACTTCGATGTTACATATAATTTCCATCACCGCCTTGGACTGTTTTCTGCATAGCCATGAACGACAGGGCATACAGCAGTTGTCAACATCGCTCATGCTTGTCTTGGAAATGCCCTCAGAAGACGGCGACACCGGTTCGGTATCAGGTGATGACCTGTTGGTACTCCGTGCCAGCGATATGGCCCTTTGTCGCTCCATGTCGTAGGTGGCCTGGGTGACGGTGTCGATTTCGGTGATATCGTACAAGTGGATGTCGTACACCCCGTCATGTTCGTCCAACTGGCAGTAGACACTCTCTAGGTTGAGGATCATGGAGAAAATCTCCACCTGTCCAAGAGAGGCCGCAAGTTTGAGCGGGGTGAGCCGCTCGCCGTTCTCTAGGTACCAGATAGCCAGGGGATCTCTCATATTGACATTGAACTCCTTAACGGTTCTCAAGGTGTCATGAGGCCGCTTAGGCAGGTGTCCGTGTAGAACCATCATCATCTCCATGATCCCTTCCACTTTCTCTGGATGAACGCTGGCGAATTTGATCAGCGAGTGAAAGACTGTGTCTCCGTGACTGTTTTTTGCGCAGATATTGGCACCATGACGGAGCAGAAGGCGGACGATGCGCTCGTTCAGTGTCAGGGCAGCCACTGTGAGTGGAAGCTCACCCATCATAACCGTGTCGGAGAAGCGCGAGCCAACGGCACGAGTTTCAAAGAGCTGCAGCAACTGTGAACCGGCAGCCACATTGCGGTGGGTGAGGATAGCCCGGACGGCTGAGCGATTGCCTTTGCTAATAGCGATATGCAGGACTGTCTGTCCACGGAACTCGCCCTCCCGCGGCACGGCCAAGAGCTCGGGACACAGGTTCAGGAAGACCTTCAACAACGCAGCCGTGTGGTGGAACTGGGCAATCATGTGCAAGAAAGTGTCTCCCCTGACGTCGCGGTGCTTGCTGACCAGCTTGAGACACTGACACTGTTTGGCCACTTCCAACAGACACTTGGCCTCTTCAACGTTGTCGGCACCCAACATGATGTTCTTGCCGAGCGTGACCAAGAAGGCCTTAGGATCCCTGCTGAGCAGCTTGATGTAGTAGCTCTCCCTCTCAGGACTGAGGGGAAACATGATTACACCGCTTGTAGTAGGCCTACAGCCGTACCGGCACAAAAAGACTTTGTGTGGCTAGGGTGGGCTCAGCACGGTGCTCTCTCCCTCTTTCTCTTTCTCTCTTTCTGTATGTGCATGTGTTTCTGTGTATATGTGTTATATCAAGGGACATTGCACCGGCACATTGGCTGTAACTTGTATGCCGATAGAGGTGAGAGTCTGCACATTGAGTCTATGGATCCCGGCAGTCATCGGTGGCATTACGGTATTGAGCCTTTAGAGAAAGCTAGACGACATTTTGCACCAGGCAGTTCTCTTTATCAGCACATTTGGCAGGCTCCTGTAAGGAAAGACAAAATACAGATTTCTTAAAGTCTAACCATATGAGTAGGTAGTGCATATTGACATGATTACATGCTATCATCACGATATCCCGGAGTCATAGATTTGGGCACCAGTTTGCCACGAGTCAACCGCCTCCAGGGGGGTTTGAAAGACGTACACAGACTATCAGTTTGCAGGAAGAAAAGTTTTTATCTACCTACCACAGTAGTTCTCAGCTCTTTTTTTCTCGAATCCAATGTGAAAACATGTTGTGCTCGGTCTATCTGTCTGTCGGTCTGTCTATCTGTCTTGTCATTTGCCTGTATTCCAACTTGCCTGTCGGACTGCGATTTGTCGGTATCGATTGACCAGTTTGTGTGTCTGTCTGTCCGTCGGTGAGCTTATCTGCAAGTTTGTCAGACCGTCTGCTCATCTGCCGTGTCTTTCTGTCTCTGTGTCTGTCGGTAGGTATCATAGCAAGAACCGATGGATTTTTTGTTTGTTTCATGGGCTTTTTAACTTGCGCCACGTGCATAAGGCGTCTTTCAAAATATATTCACAATTATCCAAAAATGTTTAGCCTACGCGTTTGGCAATGGTACACAAATTTTAACAGCTATGTCCGGAACAGTCCGGGGCATTAGTGTTTCATCCAAACCAACAAAGCAACATAAATTCAGAGTCCTTAGCTCTTAACATGACTTAAAAATGGGACGAAGAGAAGTCACCGTCCGGGCAAAAATTCCAAATTTCTACATAGAAGGTTTGTTCTGATTAAACTAGACGCTCTCTTAAAGCTGATTAGAACTATGGAAGGCTCACATCAAGAAATAATTATGATGATAATAATAATAATAATAATAAAAGAAAGAGTAAATACTAAAGATGCTTGTCGTTGGCTTTACTGAATCGCTGACTTTACTGAGCGCTTATAATTTTAGCGCAGTGCCAGTCATAGGTCTCAGATAGTGTTGGGGATTAGTCAAAGAGTGGCTTCTGTCGACTAGTCAACGAGTAGGTTTGAAGGCAGTCTGGGTATACTGATTTACTATTCGATACCCCGAAATCAACCTAAAGAAACAATTAAAAGATAATCTTTTCATTTGTTTGTTTGCATCTCTCTATAATCGCATTCATTATGTCATTGCGATGATTATAGATGATGCAGGAGGTAAAAACTCCCATTGTGACAAAGCTAAGGTCACTCCTTAACCCCTAAGGTCATGACTGTAGTGATGAATAGAAAATATTTGTCAACTTCTGCTCACTGTCGACTGTTACCTTCATTTTTATTTCGTTATTAAACGAAGTGGTGTCGATTAGCCCACTAATTGGTGAAAAATAATCTATAATCGATAAGTAAAATGAAAATGGTCGATCCCAAACTGGTTTTATGCCATCATTGTTATTGTTGCATGTCCGCCCGTGTGTAGCTACCATCGGGCCAGGTTATCACCAGCTGACCCACACTGATAGCACGAACTTGCGACTGCCAACCCAGCCTGGCTGGAAATAAAGTCTTTGTGTTAGACCAGAATTAAATGTCAGCTCTTCTGCGTTGTCGAATTATTGTGGTTGAAATGAATTGCGCACTAGTTCTATACAGACGGTCTTCTACATTTACATGTTTCTGTCTGTATGTCCTGTTTGTCAGTTCTCGGCCTGTCTGACTTTCCCGTTGGCTTATCTTCAGACCTGTCAGTGTCAGACAGTCTGTCGGTTTGCCTGTATGTCTGTCTCTTTTATGTCTGCCCTGTATGTCTGTCTGTGGATATCACTGAAAAGTGTTAGATGCAGCAGCGAGGGTTAATGGAATCATGGAAGACTAATTTTCTGTTTGAACTTGTGCTTGAGAACTTTGTCAAGTCGAACCGTTCAGCCGACAAGATGTCTGTTTCTATGAGTTCCAGGGGTGACATCTCTTCTTTCTCCTTGTTCATGCCTTCTCTCCCGTTCTCTTTCCTCTCTTTTTCTATATACTTAATCAGCCTTTTGACATGTAAACGTATCTTACCGTGTCCGGCCACATTATAGCTGTGATCGTGCTAAGATGCCGTTAAACCCCACACAAACAAAGTTTAAACAAACAAGCAAATAAACAACAATATGCATATATGTAGCACGCGTAAGGGGAGTGTCAGTTCGCGAACAAAGCAAAGATATGTTGTCTTACCAAGGGCTCTACTATTATGCAAATGAGGTGCATTGCTATTCAAACTAAAACTAGTTAATGTCCTTAACCCTGGATGACACTGATTTTTTTTTTCTTTCTTTTCTTTGTGGCTCAGCTATTATGTAAATGAGGTGCATCGGATTTTAAACCAAGCTAGTTAGTGTCCTTAACCATAAATGACGCTGATTTTTCTTCCTTCATCTTCTTCTCCTTTTTCTCTCTTTTTTTTTTTTTTTTTAAATAAAGTGCACGGTTATTGTTCTGATCTCTATACATGCGGATCTACCTCCAATCCCCAGAAACATTTCCAAGTCGACAATCAAGAACGCTGTATATGTCACTGATTACATTTGCATGTGTCATGATCAGTGTGCATGTACTGTCGATGCGCGAAAAACACCCCCACTAAAACATTTCGACAAAGACAGTCAAGACTAATACCATTGAGTAGGATATCTATCTGGATCTATATGGAATACACCTTATTTATTTATTAACCGGAAAATTTCCAGACAGCCATAATCGTGGATTGCAACACCATCTTGTGTATACGTACCTTCTGTCTGTTCACAAGAACATGCATTACTGATAGATAATGAAGAACCACTGTCATTGTGGGTTACATTATTCATCTATGTCCATGGGAATTCTTTTAATTCAATCCAGATAGATAGAAACGAGTTGTCAGTGATTACATACGGTATCCAGCAATGTCTCTTTTGTTATGTTAGTATTTCCAGCCCTACAAGAAAAGTTCCACACATTACAATACCAACATTACCTCCCACGACATCAGCACCGGTATTCCATATCGTAAAAAGAAGAATATATATATCAATATACAATACACTAATGAGCGTCGAACCGAACTGGCACCATCAACTTAGAATACAGAAATAGAAGTTGTGCCACTCGATCTCTCTTTCTTCTTATCCAGTCTCCGCATGGTGGCCTAAATTTTAACACCCCTCCCTTCCACACCCCCTTTCCCCCATTTCCACCCTGCATTTCTCTTTATATTGCACCGCTCTTGATTTTGCGTGTCAACAAAGCGGGGATTTAAATTTCCGTGACGTTGAGGTCGGTGACTCAGCACTGTGTCTCCTGGACCGTACATTTTACATTTATTTATTTTTCTTTTATGTGACAATACTGCCTTTAGGAAAAGTTCAAAAGTGAAGGTCCTCACATCCTCTGGTTCTTTACGACTGCATGTTATAAATACACAAATAGTCAGATAATAGTACAGATAAATAAATAAATGACCTTACAAATAAATAAATACATAAATAAACTGTTATATAACCAGCAAGGAGTAAGTAAGTTAGTACATTATAACCAATATTCGTGAGCTAAAATAAATAAATAAATAAATAGTGAAAAGGCCTAAATAAATAAATACATGAGCGCACATAAGTTCATAAATAAAATAACAGGTGAATGAATGAATGAATGATTGAAAGAAATAATCAAGAAAAAAAAAAAAGAAAGAAAGGGGATTTTCATTTCAATGGCAATAAAAAAGAAAAGAAAGAAAGAAGAAAGAAAAAAGAGAGAAGACAGACAGAAAGAAAGAAAGAAAGAAAGAGGAAAGAAAGAAAAAAAGAAAACAACAATAACAAAATTACAGCCGGCAATTTTCGCATTTGTATGAATAATGAAGGCGTATCAATCTTTCTGAATGTTCGGCCAGTCGTTAGTCTGTCTCAGAAGTGCTTTCTCGGTTGTGCCAGACACAATAATGGATTATGTTCGATCCACATGTGTAACAACACACTGATATTGTGGCGCGCGGGAAGGTTTTGACAGTTTCTTGTCGTGAAATCGTCTAATTCGTTCCGGCTGACTGGCGACTCGGCGGTTGAAAAATTAGGCCGCCGATATCACAGACTGGAACTGAAATCTCCCCGGGGTAGTTACAGTACACTGGGTGGCCTACTTGCAGTTCTATGAAAAGAATAATGAAAGTTTTTGCCCGAATTTGGATTTGAGAAATCGCTTTCCCACCATTATATTATGTAACTGCCTTACTGACTAATGATTTTTTTTTTTTTTTTAAATCTAGGCAAGCTGTAGTAAAAGTTTTATGCATATATAAAGGTGAGATAGTTTTAAAGTCCCAGCATTGGGGGGTGCAGTGACTCAATGGGTATGGCGTCTGCTCATGGAGAAAACAGGCCTGGATCGGGGAATGACAGGACACGAAGATCGAAATCCCGCATTTTTTTTCAGTGACTCAACGGTCACTTCGCTTCCTGTAGGTTGGGAAGCCGACGTCTAGCCTTCTCGTATAAGGGCGAATCTCTTTCGGAGGTCCCGTGTGTACGTTACGCACCGTAAAGAACCCTTGGCAGTTCAAAATCGATGAAAGAGTAGGCTGAGTGCCGCTGTCCTGACAAAATTCCAAATTTCTACCCACGAATTTTCTCAGCAAAAATTGGCATCTTCTAAAAGCCGAGATAATCCTACTTTCTTAGGATTGAAAGGCTTAAGTAAAAATCTGAGCAGAAGCACTTTTACAGCCCCCGTATGAGCCCTGATCTGACCTACTTCCATGGTCCATGATCCTTACTGTGTCCGGATGCGCCCGCAAAAAATGGTAGCCTGTGCTCATTCTATTATTGATTTGTAAAATTAGTGGGGGGAGGGGGCGAAGTGATTTTCTTTCTCTTATGGGACAAGGGAAATATTGTGACTTGCCCTATTTAGGTTGTCGGTGAGAGATAAGTAGCGCACAGACTTGCCCACGAAGTATCTTCACTGTGCAGACATCAACATGGCCGGGAAGGAAGACTGTCCAAGGGGATCACCTTAACTGCCAAGCACTTTTTTTTAACGGAGTGTCTATCTGGGTCTAGTATTTGCTATGAGGAAGCACAAGGCAAAAATAAAAGTTGCACCACATAGTAAAGGCGAAACAATTTTGTATTGACTTGCACATGGAAGCGTCTGTTCGCAGTTTTTTGGGGGGACGGGAGGGGGGGGGGGTGGGGCACAGCCGGCTACAATAACTTTCTTACGCAGGGACGGAGAGAAAGAGGTGCATCAATTATAATAGGGCCAAATAGACTCCATATCTGGCTGGACCAATGGGCCCAAATAGACGGCTTTTTTTATTCACCAATAGTTCTATAGATCTGTTATACATATAGAATACATATAGAGGTGTATTCTATGTTCGTTTTACAGATATACATTGCGTTCCAAATTGGCACCGGACCCGAGGGGAATGAGAGTATTTGTTTGTGTGTATGTGTGTGTATGGGGGGGGGGGCACTAAGAATTGGTGTGTGTACATTGTTTGTATATATATATATAATTATGTGGGCACCCATTTGATGAAGTTAAAGTTCATTCAAGTTATTTCATGAATAGAGCGGGACATGTGATTGTTATTGTGGTTTTCATGGTGAAATAGAAATTGCCACGATGAAATAGACTTTTGCCCTGACGAAGAGCCAAGCAGTCTCGAAGACTTGGCAAAGCGATATCGACATCACTATCGAGTTGTGTATTTTGTTATTTTGTTTTTTTAAAAAATGTGTTTTATTAGTTGCGGGTGAGACAATTAATTGTCTTATATTTTAAGATATTTTTTTACTAAACAATGATGATAATATTAATAATGATGATGGTGTTGGTGATGTCATCGGACAAAGTTATGTTGTGACATGTGTCGTAATGGAGAAATAATATTGGTACATAAAAAAGTAATGTTAGTAATTTCTTTCTTTCTTTCTTTCTTTCTTTTTTTCTTTCTTTCTTTCTTTCTTTATTTCTTTATTTCATTATTTCCTTCTTTCTTTCTTTCTTTTTTCTTTCCTTCTTTCTTTCTTTCTTTTTCTTTCCTTCTTTCTTTCTTTCTTTTTTTCTTTCCTTCTTTCTTTCTTTTCCTTTTTTTTTTT
>JBCAUA010217859.1:0-18100 GCA_038406235.1 Peronia verruculata | reverse complement strand
ATTTTTGTTGGTTTGGCAAGGTCAACGAAAGGGAAAAGTTTGAAGGGTTTGGGCCCCCCCCCCCCCCCCCCCCCAACTTTTTATCAGAATTAAACGGGGATTTCTTGCCGTTCGCTGGGTCGGAACAAATCTATTATTACACATAATCTTATTAATTTTCAGTATTATCCATGTGTTTTTCATCGTTTCTTTTAGCACAGACTGACCCATTCCCAGTGTATGACCCGCACAGTGGCTTAAATGACCTCTGGTTGTCAATTCGCAGACAGATAATCCCTGGACCCCACGTCCTAAAGTAGCTTGCCAACTGTGCCTTAATCTCCACGGTTATAAATGGCAAAAAGAGATCCTCAGTTTGGGCCTGTGAACTCGGGGCGACTGTCTCTGCCAACATTCACAATATCATTTGCCCTCAAGTTTGTGTAATCATCCCTGGGGAAATCAACACAGGAATAGGAGGACACTGTCTAAAAAAAACTTTCCGAGAAACAAATTTCATCCCATTCCGTAAGACGTTGGTCTGTCTATGCCTTTCTTGTTTTATATCTTGTTTTATTTCCATCCATCCATCCATCCATCCATCCATCCATCCATCCATCCATCCATTTATGCCTTTGTCAACGAACATAACCGTGATGACCCTACTTATGTGTCCTTGTTGAGGTTCATCATGATTAACGTGACATGAAGGAGCATAGTTATCGGTCAATCTGACACCCCTCAGACTAGATCTCTGATCTTTATCTCGTGTTTGTGTGTATATAGTGTGTTTGTGTATGTGTTTGCTTGTTCGCTATTTCCTATATTTTGGTGTCCACCATTTTATAAGACATGTGCCTATAAACATGCCTTTTGTTTTTGGGCAAACGCAACTGCACTACGATAAACAAATTCTCATTGATTATCAAGTAAGGACAAAAAGAAAAGCCATACATAACATCCCAGTGGAACAGATCCAGCTTCACTCCCGACTCTAATACATGTTAAGTTCAAAATAATGTAACACAGTTTGATAGTTACGGCAGTTAGGATGACACGCTAGGATAATGTTGTTCTTTGGACCAGTTCCTGTTTTGGATGAAAATCTGGTAACTGCAGCTGAATCATTCATTCATTTACTGAGTAAAACGTCTTATTATACTGTAACGTATAATGTTCAGGAATGACTGTTATCCACCAGGGATTGACAAAAGTATTAATTGGATCAGTATTTGATCATATTACATCAACGACTGTTTCCACCTGAGTTTTAAACTCGTATAAAGAACTGAAAAAGTTGACTGTCATCACTGTAACATTTGAGAGTACATGTATTGGTTAATTGGAGCAAATTAAATGACTGAATAATGTACTATCTTGTATGTACACGGATACTCAAGAGTCACAATCGTTTGATTCCTGCAAAAAACAAAGAGAATCATCCACATTGTGTTCAGCAATATACAAAGATACACCTATATAACAGTAAGTTGTCCTCTCATCCCGTTTGCAGCATGTAACTTAACTGCTTAATGCAACATGGTTTTGCTTTCCCTTGGCTATCTCTCATTGTCATTCGCTTGTCTTCTATCGGCCATCTCATGTTTTACTCTCTCTGAGAGATGACCTAGTGGATCATACGGGTTTAACAGAGATAACTGGACCAGGCCAGTGACATTGATTGTAGCAATCCTTCGCAACCTTTCTGCCACTCACAGGTACTTAAAAGTGACAACGTTAGTCACAATCTCGCAACTTTTGCATCATCGGAATCTCAAGTAAGGCAGTGGCCCACGGCAGGTTACACATGTATCTGGTTACACCGATTTTTTTCGTCGCTTTTGTTGCCCTGAGCAATACATTTTTTTTCCCCTTGCTTTTGCTCATATCTCCCCCCAATATAAGCGTGTGATATGAATTTTCTTTATGTATCGCTTAAGTGACAGAACAAGCTAATTTTATACTACACAACTATGAATTTGGTTTATAATAGGAGCCTTTTTATTTTCATTGTGCATGTTATTTATCAGAATTTGGTTTTCTGATACTTCTTTTAATATATAGGCCTACTTTACTTCCATTTTTTTATCTGTCGTAGGGTATTTCTTTCAAACCAATAATCGATCGTTTGATTGATTGAGCAATCAATCGAACGAGTGATTCATTTATTCATCCATCCATCCAATAACCATCCATCCATCCATCCATCCATCCATCCATCCATCCATCCCATCCATCCATCTAACCATCCATCCAATGTCTCTCTACAGGATCATTCATCGAACATTGATCTTTCGACCCCGCATATGTACAATTCTGAGGTACAAAATAATTAATGTGACATGAAGAGGCAGAGTCACTGGTTATTCTGACACCCCCTTAGACGAGTGATATATTACCAAGTATTACAAACCTCTGACTCAACTACAGGGAAACCAATGTAAAAGGCATTGTCGAGCCCATAGATAAAGACAATGTGATCCCATCTGGCCAACATCGAAATCAGATAAAGGTAGGAAATCGCTGAGGGTACATCAAGTGCGTTGGTGACTACCTGCATAGCTGAAACACACATACTGTGATCACATGCACAGTGTAACAAAACAAATAAACATGAAAATTATATTATAACCTTTGACTGAACAGTACATGCGTTTCTAGTTTGATACAGCCAAATTGATCATTGAGAAATAATAATTCCTGCCTTAGAAAAAAACGGTGTTGTTGTACTGTATGCTGCTAGAAGTGATATTTCGGTGTAAAGTATACACGGGGAATCTGACCAAATGGAGCCCTTGACACTTCTAAGTTTAAATTCCCTGAGCTAAGCCGTTGTTGGGTTTGGATATACGGGACGTACTCACTGATGATTGAAAGAAACAAACAACAACAAGAACAACAACAACAGCAACAACAAAAATGTTGTATTCAGCCATATTTTACCACATTTATCGTTTATATCTATTGTATAAACGACATTATCTATTATATATCTCTGACTCACAATGTAATATGAGATTATACAAGAAATAGTAAAATCTGTTTATAAAAAAGGTGTCAAGCTGGCGGATAACAGCTTTCGGCCTGTCAGGTTTGAAAGTTTTAAATTTACGTTCTCTATGTGATGGTGGCTGCTAGGCATTCTGATCTTCAGACATTCTTTCTGTTGATACAATTTTAAATATTTTTTTTATTCACTGAAGTATTTTTTTTTTATTATTCTTTCTTACTCAGGTTCTTTCATATTGTTACAGCTAATGAAGTCCAGGTATGAATAAATAATTAAAAGCCACCCTAAAGCCCATTGGTTAATTTCCCAAATGATGGCAACCAGAGCGAGGGTATTCAATCGTTTTGGTCATTAAGGTTAATGTGACTAGATCATACGACTAGCAGATTGTCAGATTTATAGAGAAAATCAATCACTGTATCTGACTGAAAAAAAAAAATAATAATTAAATCATTTTTTTTTTAAAGTGAAAATGTGTGTTATATTATACAGATATGCTTATTTACCCTCTTTGTCACCAAAAAAAGATACAATAAAATACTATAGATAATTTTCAAATCACTACTCTTTTACCCTTGCTTTTCTACTGGTTGGTTTTGCGAGACTGAGATGGTTTTGTCAGAAAATATCTGATAACAGATTTGAAGAAATGCTGAAGTGTCAAACTTTCCCCTCACAGCTAACAAGGTTCTGGTGTGCGCATTCCAATGTCACTGCAGAGCAACATCCTTACGCCATTGACTACCATTTCACACAACGCTGTGCAAGATGGTGTAAGCCGTCAGTCTTGATCAGCAAGTTACATGTACTACTGAGCCTTTTGGTCCATAACGAATGTATTTCTAGGGCACATTCTTGCAGGCAGTGCAGGCCAAGCAAAGGGAGGAAAGCAGGTTGGCCCAGAGTTACTGCCCTTTGCTTCTACATTGATAGATAAGGCCGAACCATCGTCTTGCGTCCTGTTATGAAGTCCATGTTTGCACTTTGGCGACAAAATACCTCAACGTATTATTGTTTCTCTTTATAATTATGTAAGATTATCCAGCTACCGTGGTACATCTTGAATCTTTCTTGTTCTGATGCTTTTCGCAAAATCTTATGTTTTGTGCCTGTTTAATTATGTGAACGTAGGTCACTCGGTATTATGTCCCATCAATTATGAAGAGATTACTTTCTCGAGAACATTCAAGTCGTTTCATCTAAGAACATTTCTCTTGTCTTGCCATATTCAAATACAGGGAGAAATTATAACTTTATGTTCAAATTTACAAATGAAAATGCTACTTAATAGGTTATCAAAACGTGAATATAATTACCCCAAAATCTCTAACAGTTCCGCTTACTACATGGTTTGTTTAGAGGAGGATATGCTTTCAAATACTGCGTATATCGTGTTCCTACACTAAAGGAAGAGAGCAGCCTTTGAATTCTGACCAGCAAGTGTCAATGGCTGGAGCTTGTGGCGATGTTGAAATCTCCCGTGTGACTTGTTTTGACAACTAACAGATCTAGAGCGTGAAGAAAGTGTCATCTTTCTTGCCTCCTGACATTTCCATGAGCTTATTATCATCGCTAATTCGCTCGGACCGGGTACCAGATCTGTGGAGATACTGGTACAAACAAAGTGAATAACTACATAATCACAGTGCGTCTGTGTGTGTATCTTCTGTATGTGTGTATGTATGATTGGTGAAGGTGGGAATAGAGTAATTTGTTTGGTTCACATGTTATTTACTAACTGGTTACAATTTGAAGATGACTAGCTATTGCATTGCTGGAATCAATGTGGTAGAAGGGGAGTGGGGGTGGAGGAAAGGGGAGGGGGAGGGGGGATTTTTGTCACAGTTATTCATGTCTCAAAACAATATCAAATATGAACTTTACCATGCTTAAAAAAAAAAAAAAAATGAAAGGCGTAGATAACCGAATCCCAAGCATGCAGGTAGTCATTAGCACTAGCCTATCTGTTAGCTCTCCTTCTCATCAAACGTGACGGATTCTCTGGGTCACGCATCACCTGAGATATTTTCTCCGGTTGTGTCCCTTATCTAGATTATTGGATCAATTTGCGCCAACACTCATTTCTCTTCGTGAGCTATAATCTGGCTTTTTAATATCTGATCATAGCCCATCTTTCATCGTTTATTAGTCCAGTATGTCTATTGTTTCTGAGAATATCACTAACAGGTTGTATGATTGCTAACGGACACGAATATTAAAATATCACCGATCCGAAGACATTTTACGTCAGTTTCTCTCTGTACTTTTTGTTCTTAGCTATATCAATAGCCTTAGTTGTCGCAAAGTAATATCAATACTAACCACTGGTAGACATGAACTGTTTACATTATCATATGTAATATATCAAAGGAAAAGGCGCAAATGTAGACAAAGAAGAAAATGGGTAGCAAAACATTCACAGAATGATCACAAAAGAGAGAAGTGGAGGGAGATGAGGCTGAAAATTCCAGCGACCCCACGAGTCTATGAAGTTAAAGAACCAAGGTAACTAGAAATCACTTTTATAGTATACAAAAATAACATGCGCTTATGGTAAATCTAATAACATTTATTACTAACTAACAAAACGTCCCCCGCTTTGATCTTGAGTTCATATTCTAGAGACTAACATCATCATTGGGCGGTACGTTTCTCAGTGCAGCAAAAGTGTTTGATATGAGTAAATGTTATTAATAAATCCAGTCAACTTATCTAAAAGAGCAGCACCCCACTGTAAAATGGCATCGAGCTGTAAAAATGAAATCCAGGAACAAAAGACAATGCTCCTCCAATATATATATATATATATATATATATATATATATTTAAAATTTCGATTGTGGTCATAAAAAGGCCCCCTTCATCTTGTTCGCTACTTTTTAAAGTAGACAAATCGTTGAATCTCGCTCATGTTTTTATACAACTGACGTTTTGTTCGTCTAAACACGCACACATATATCATAATATCATCGCACACACATTATATAGAGAGGAAAAGACACAGGGGTTACCAATCAGAAAACTGCAACGTAAATCAAATTGGCATTAAAAGGATGAGCGTGCCTGTCGTCTTCAATAGAAAATAAAATCTACAGCAGTGTTGGCTGCGCCTAAAAAATCGTTTCCACGTAATCCTCAGTAGCTAGCAGTCCCTGACCTCTGACCCTCAAGAGAGACGTCAACCTGACCCAGGTAAGAGCTAGCAAGTGGATTGAACTCTGCATTACAAAGTCAAGTATCGACCGCTCTTTTATTTACGATCGCTCCATCGGGGGCCTGGGTCATCCACGGAATGTTATGTATGCGGAAATGGGAACTTTTTTTTTTTTTTATAATCTTCTTCGATACTTTATTGAGGCAGTATGTGTTCAGTCTCGCTAGCAAAATTTTCTCTCGTTCTCAGGCCATTATTAGGTCATATAGATATTGCAAATATGCTAAATAGTGCAGCCTAGTGCACCGCTGAAATAATTCGCAGAAATTTATCACACTTTTGATTACTGATGACCGTGACCTATTCATGAGCTAGGTAATCACCTGGAGGTCATCTTGCTCTACTTCAAATGTCTCCATTCAAATGGAAAATCATTATTAATTTATTTATCGTGGCCCAACTTACTATTACAGGTCATAAAACAGACATGTTTCGAATATCTATAGGCTTACCCCACTTAGTTATTATAGAAAAACCAATGGAGACCATAATTATTCTTTTACGACTCGGCAATAGAAACTTATATAATTTGTATATTTACAACCCAGTTGTATGTTCATATTAATGGACTTGTTGTGTTCCCCGAATTAATCTCTTGATCATAAACTCACTGACACCTCTTTATGTCCCAGTGTTCGAGGACTGAGCCACCCGCTCTCTCATTTATTGACAGAGAATCCTGTTACACAGTTATTGCTATGTACTGGCTTTTTTTTTAAAAAGAGATTGTTTCGCCCAGAAAACAGAAGCACAACAACAACAACAACAACAATAACGACGACGACGACAACAACAACAACAACAACAACAAACAACAACAACATCAGCAACCGCAAGGTCTAGATCTAGATTATAGAAAAATATTGCTGATTTTCATGCTTTTACCTTTTTAAGGTGTTGATTCATTTATTCATTTGTTATATTTTAACGTTAAGATTGATATGGTGTCATACAAGTTATTATAGCCCAACTAATAGAGACAAGGAAGAAGACAAGGTGAAGAGACAAATGGAACGAAAGATGGTTGGGAAAAAAAAAGAGAAGAAATGGGAATACACTGTATGATTTCAAGTAGAGTGGAAAATGGTAAAGTTTTTAGATAGAGAAGAGAGCAGCATCATGAAAATGGTGTGACAATAACGAACGATCATCAGTAGAAAGTTATAACTCTAAGCCGAATGCAGAACAGAGTGGAAAGAGCAAAACTCTAGGGTCGACCCATCATAGTAAATTATTTGTGTAAAAGTGAAAATTATAAACTTTCCCCTGAAATTGGTCAGAGTAGTGAAGTTACACTGCTAATTTTAAGTATGGTTCAATCTGACATCAAGCAGATCATGTAGATTGACTCTAAATACGAAAACAAACATGGCTTCGACTGATGAAGTCAGTTTTCATTTCGGAACATTCAGTTGATTGTTTTGCGCTGAAGTTGGCAAATCTGGCATCATTCCATATGCTTGACTGTTGACCGACTGATGTAACCCAGGACGTCTCACAGAAAGCTTAGGTCAGCTTGACTTCAGATTGACAGTTGAGACTTTATGTGTCACACTTGATATACGACTGGTACATTCTTGAGCAGGGATTTTGCAAGACATTACGGACTTATCTCATCTTTTCGAGTCATTGCTTGGCTGACTGATAGACTCCCTGACCCGGGAGAAGGCAGGTATTATGGCAATATCGGCGCCTTTTTCATGTAGTGGTCAGTACATGTTTATATTGTGTATCGCTTTTGTATTCCACGGCTTTATTTCAGTTTTTATTTTTTTTTTCATTTGGTTCTCTATTTTGCCTACGAATGTTCTTACCTGGTGACCTGTCTGGTCTCATATCTCTGTCTCCATTAAATTTCTACATTACATTTCAGCAATACCAGTCTATAATAGAACTGGGCATCTTAATTATAACATTGTCAAGAAACGACAACAACAACAATAACAACAACAGCAAATAGAAAAAACATACGGTTTGCCTTGCAAGTGGATTCACAATGGCAAAGGTGGATCTACTAACAGAATAAACTAATAATTTATTCTTCACGGCTGGTATGTAAAATAATTCTGAAATATCGCTATAACGTGAAATCCAATACCGGTAGCTAATAAGTGCAAAACTTCTGTGCCTGGATTGGCCTCCAGTTCAATTACTGTGGTTTTACCATAGGGGGCACAATCCCTCTTCCCTTTCATCTGTTATTTTCCTGGGCCAAAATTATCTTCCTCCTCATATTTTCCCTCTTCTTCCCTTTCACTCCTTATTTCTTTGTCCGTTCGCCGGTTCTTCCTCAGGCCAAACTAATCCTCACTTTTGTCCCCTTCCTCATCTGGTGGTCCTCCTCTTGTTGAAGACACGATGCCACCTTTTGTTCCTCTTTCAATACATCCCTAGACTACAGCAGGCACTTGGCAGTCTCCCCCACACCAAGCGAGGTACACTAGTAAGTAAGACTGACAACTCGATGTATAGAGATGACGCGATGGGTGTGTGGAAAAAAAAAAATCGTCTCCAGTGCTTTTTTCACTTCATGGCGTCATTCTGATCTTCAGACTGAGTGACGCTGTTTCGGCGGCTCCAGGTAAGACACCATAAATAAAACTGTGATACTAGAGCACAGGCTTCTTAAGTGTCCATCACATTGGGCTAACATCAAACTTGTATATCAGAAAAGAGCGAGAGAGAAAACAAAAAGGAGCAAAAGACCACCAAAATCAGTTGCAATGTATACTTTATCTCAACTATAAGAAAATTCTCGTCGGTATGGTGCTATAGAACTGTGCCATATATAACTTATATGATTACCTCTTTACAACAGCCAGCAGTAAATGTGTCACATGGGCAGACACGAGGTGTTAAATTTTCACACCCTTAATACAAGTGTCGACTTGTAGCTTTTGTTCTCAGTATCGTTTATGTTGTTTTTGTTTTGTTTGCATGTTTATTATTATTATTATTATTATTATTATAAGTTCTCCGTAGACACACTCAACGTTAATATAACATTTAAAGACGCCAGAATTAAAGAACAAAGTTATCGCTCTTTATATGTGCAATCGTTTGTTTAGCTGATTTTCTCTGGAACCAGTCACAGATTTTGGAACAGGGTGTTTCCCCACATTGGAATTGGCTGTTATAGCTGCACCAGGTCTAATTGTTTTCTCATGTAGCATATGTATGGCTTCTTTACCTTTCAGTGTTTGAACCTCTAGGCTATTATACAAGTAAACAGTATTTTATGGTGGACAGCGTTTTTCCTAGATATGCCCGTAAAATATACTGTATGACAATGGTATCCCAAACCAATTCCAAGTTTGAGTCCTGTGTAAAGTTACTGTTTGTGCAGTGGGGCGACATAGACCAGGCTTGATTAGTCAGGTGTCAAAACATGAGCCATGTAATTACCGGCTTAATTATCATAAACCATGCATTGTGTCACAGGAGTGATACTCATTTCAATGTCCCTAGGTCCAAGCTGTCTCCAACAGCATGGCCAATATAAATCATTGGTGCATAAATGTCTCAGTCAGGATATTGAATGTACCGTGTGAAATGCATAAAGCAGCCATTTTGTTTTCATGATCTCAAAGTAGGACGAAACTTAGGGTACTTTTGGGCATGAAATTATACTTTTGAAAGTCGTTATTTTACAAGACAGGAGTCGTCACAACTTAAAGATCTTTAATATCAAGCGCACTATATTGCAATTATATCAAACGGCTATTCAATTAAACTATTGGATGGTTAACATTTCAGCCATGGCAGAGTTAACGTTCTGGCAGCCCAGCAGAGATGGTGTCATTTTCTCCTGTCTTCTGACTATGGCTCAACTTTGTTCTGATTTAAGGTTGCATCGATGGTGGGCCTATCTACAGACAGCACGTCTACATCCGCTGTATTTATGATCAAAGTGATTTAATAGTGCTCTCGTCAACACTACTCTAGACTCAGAGCGGCAACTTCTTTAGGTACTGTTCAAGTATTTAGTCTAGCAAATTTCTAAACGGAAATGTCACTTATGCATTTAAAAAACAACTTTCTGAATACATACCCTGCAATAAAAAAGTTCTGCAGGCTGCAGTGGGTGCCATAACCACTGCTATAAATTCTCCTTTATTTATGCTTTTATCATCGTTCGCCACAGAGTGAGCATAAATTAATATATTCTCCCTGTCATGAGTAAACAATAAATTCGTTCCACTGATAAGTTCCACTGTTCCTTTTTTTCACTGAAAATTCATCAGAAGCTGTAAAGTGGTATCATTTATGTATAGTATCTCTGTAAACATGTTTACTAAGCGCCTGAATGCAGCAAATATTTCCAACTAAATCATTAAAGCGCGTCCTTGGGCCATCAACAATAGCTGACAAAATAAATAAACATAAATATTTGGAGGAGAGAGAGGGGGGATACATTTTGATGGCGACAGGTGTGACACGCCAAAATTGAAAGTGTACTTGCCCCAATGGCAATGGTGCGCCAACGGATGAATGGGCTGCCGGCTGCAGGTAATAATTGGGGCGGCAGATGTGCAGGCTATCGGTATCAGCCTTGCCCCCCAGATCGATGTTGTCCGGTAGGCGTCACAGACTTCAGCATAATGGCGTGAGCAACAGTACGTGTCAACACTGATGGCGATGTCTACCACTCCCTAATTGAATGCCATCAATTTTACAACTACGACATCCCCAACTGAATTCTCCTAGCGAGTCCTTTATAAACAGAGGTAAATGGCTGCAGATAATCAACACTATACATAGCGGTCTCTTTTGTTGAAACTTTGAGTACTACAGAAGGCCACCAATTTACAGACCCGACAACAAAAACTGGGGACGCACTAAATTGACCTCTACAGTTCAGTTGTCTATAATAGACAGATAACCATTTGTTACAGATAGCCAGGTATATATACATAATTATCTGTTTCGTCTCTGCAGACACTAGCACTATGGAAAGTTACAAATCTTGACTTGGTCTAACTTAATGGGATATTAATGAATTATCCTATACAATTTTCTGTCCTCAGAAATCAATGCCAGTAATTCTTGCTTATAAACGAACCCAGTGAGTTTTGTTGCTAGCTTCGGTAGTTCACACCTGCAGCTGCTGAAGTAACATAATGCTGGAAATAAAGGTTTTTGAATAAGAAATGATGGGCAGACGAAATCAGTGTTAGCAGTTTAGGGTAATTTACACTGCAAAGGCTATGATAATCCCAATTTCCATCTACCAACCAAATTTCAACTATAAGAAATGAACAGAGAATTCTCTTGATAAAGCCCTTCACTGCTGAGTTGTGTCGTCTCGTGCAAATTTTCGGCGTTTTACGCCCTCGTCAGGCTCTTGACTGATGTTCGTTGAGAAATTACTCTCTCAACAAATTTCAACTCTCTGAACGCTACCAAATTACGAAAAGTAGTATCACATCGCTCCTATCTGAATCAGCGGTCCAGTTCATGTCAGAAAATAAAAATGGACACATGGATGGATTGGGCGTGTCCACCATAGATGAGGATGTAGATAGTATAAGACGTACCGCATGTCTTCACTGCTGTGGTAATCAAGGTGTGGTTATATGAGATCGTGTCCGCCCTGTTCATGCTATGTTCTGTCTAAAATACTTTAGTTAATTGTCCGCATTTGACAAACTCGTTGTTGAGTAATATCATTTGACAGCTGTGTGTACAAAACAGTAAATGGTTATTTCACGGTGTCTAAAAGTTTCATTAAAAGAACTTTCCTCTCCTCAGTAGCCTTGGTTTCATTGTATTCGAAATTAGTCAGCTCTTGTGAAATAGTCCGTTATATGAAGCAACATCCTTTTTTTTTTTTCGCATTCACCTTTATGTCGACGTTTAATATTGTTTACCACTTACTATAACAGCTTTTAGCCTGAATAGTTCCACACTACATTTCAATGACATGTCAAGTTGTCTATTTTCATTTGAAATATTATTGGAGAAGAAAAGGACGAAGGTATTGATATAAATCTGATTCACTGGTTTTACTTATGAGCAACGTTTATGTCCATCGTAATAAAAGCTCTAGAATCGCCCACCCCCCTTTTTTCCTTTTTTTTTTTCTAATCAATGTTCCAGTTAAATCTTTTTGCATCTAAAATAATTTTCTCCTATCATCCACCACAACATTTCTTTATAACCGTCGGCAGTCGTTCTTTTACAGCCGAGTGACCAAAGGGTGTTACTTAAGAAGATTCTATTTGCATAGTGTAATGTAACAGAATGGAACAAAAATAAGCTCGATAAATCCCGTTCTTTGCTACTGTTGTCATTACAAGTCATTTATCAATCTACACAAGAGATGGCTGGTCTATTCGCATCTTGTGTTCACATAACACACATGTGCCTTACGAAAGTAAATAAATAGTATATAAGAATTTTACCTTCACTGGCATTTTACTGGATTCCTTTGCCTGAATGAACAAATACGAGTGTGATATATAAATGTTGTAAAGTAGCACCGTTTATGTATTGCATTTCTAAGTATAATGTTTCCCAAAATTTCCGAGTGCGATATGATAGTTAAGTTCGGTTT
This sequence comes from Peronia verruculata, assembly GCA_038406235.1. Classification (NCBI taxonomy): domain Eukaryota; kingdom Metazoa; phylum Mollusca; class Gastropoda; order Systellommatophora; family Onchidiidae; genus Peronia; species Peronia verruculata. Next base: position 5,341 of record JBCAUA010217859.1, on the reverse strand, counting down.
TATTTTGTAATCTAAGGAAACCCGCATTCCTGTTCTCAGAACATCTAGATTCTAGCAGTAGAGTATAAGGCTTCTTGCCTCCAGTCACAGTGACTGCCCTGATCGGTTGGAGAGAAAACAATCTTGCATCAAAGATGTTTTTCTCCTGCCTTCCAAACCTTGGCCAGTACACAGAAGTCCAATCCAGCCCAGGGTTACATCTCTAAGGCCTGAGAGATCGCCCTGGCTACCTTTGAGATAGACAGGGGGGCTATCCGATCTGGCTTTATCGATGTCCATCACTGACCAGACTGACCGGCCAGCTTAGACAAATAAATCTGCACGCCTGTCTGTCTACCAGGTATTTTCCTTCCTGTCTTCCTTCCTCTCCTAAACCTTTTTTTTTTTTCTTGTGCCAACTTCTCCATACCAACTGCATGACCAGCTGCTACATGTTCATGTTCTGCCCGCTTTTAGCTGGCATGTTTGTTTTCTATTATATCTGCAAAGATTCAGAACCTTGCATTTCTTTTTCTTTTTTTTCTCTCCCCCCCCCCCCCATTTTTCTAACCTGTCTGCCTTTTTTTTTTTTTCTACCTTTGATTGCAAGTATCTGTTTCTCTGTCCCTCCTCTGTTTGTGTATCTGTCTATCTGAGGCATTCTCCACTGTATTTCTTAGTATAAAAGCGTATCATTTATTGTTTTTTCTTCTCACCCAGAAAATGCTCAGATACGCACACGGACCTATCAGAGCCCATTCATTCTGCCCGCGGTCTTGACATGTGCCACTATCTTACCGAGTGGCTATTCTATTCATTTATCCTTCCCTCTGACCACCAAAGTAGATTGGGCATTCAGCGAGTTAAAACAGCCTAACAATTTATCCGTTCTGTACAGGACAACATAATATGGAAGAAAGCAAAAACATCCTTTCACTAACCTGTGTCAGTCAACTCCAAATTAATAGGAGACATGGGTAGAGTGTTCTCGGTGTGAAAAATTTCATAATTTATAACGCAAATTACTTAAATAATACCAACCCAACAATTATACTTTGTTCGTACTGTTTTAAAATGGGTTTACAGTAAAGTAGCATTTACTGTCAAGAATTCTGTATACAGATGCACTATGTTCTATAATAATTCACACAACGAGTGTTACTTACTTCTATCAGAATGAACAAGTTATGGAACGGAATGATGTTTCCAATCACCGGCATTAAAAAAAAAATATATTTGGAATGTTTTCATTCATTCATTCATTCATTCATTCATTCATTCATTCAGTCAGTCAGTCAGTCAGTCAGTTAGCCAGTCAGCCAGTCAGTCAGCCAGTCAGTCAGTCAGTCAGTCAGTCAGTCAGTCAGTCAGTCAATAATTCATTTATTTCCTTTCATCTTCTAGTTCTGTTTGTATATGTAAATGAAGCCATTCATTCATTACATTTTGCTTATCAAAATATGCCAGCCAATGGAACAAGACTGAACAATCATCAGGCAATAAACCTAGTGTCATTGGTTTCATAATATGATGGATGCCAAATTGATAGATTCATTCTTCTTTTTTCATTGACAACTGGTCAAACGTTTGAATACATAGACATGTTTGATCCACTCAGCTTGTCTAGACCATTCTGACAGATTGACAGGTAAGGTTGATGAATCCAGAATAACTGTCATACAGAAACTACGCTGATCTTTCTTCTGAAGAAGAACAACCATTTTAGCAAGACACCGAAATTGAAGGGTGAAACTGCAACTAAGTACTAAGTCATCAGATTCATTCAGGATTTGAGAAAACGAGTTTTTAATTACATCTAGTATGTATGGACCTCCATGAAATAAGAGATAGATTCTTTCTATGAGACGATGAAGGAATAACCAACGCAGGGCTAGGTTTAAAATACGTAGAAAAGAAAACAAAGGCAATGAAAAGAAAGAAAGAAAGAAAGAAAGAAATGAAAAGAAAAAATGAAAGAAATAATGAAACGGATAGAAAGAAAAAAATGAACATTGATTTAGTAGGCTCCCATCTGTATTTTTTTTTTTTTTTACTCCTCAATTTTAGTCCAAAATGGCCCGTATCTCATGCCTAGGTCCCCCTGAAAACAAGGTCCTCGCGCGCGTCACTGTCGGCTGTAGAATAGAGCAGTTTAGGTCGTCAGTCGTGCGTAAAACACACAAACAGTGTCTTGTTTGGTCTCCCACATGTCAAAGACTGTCAGCCCCTAACAGGACGTGGAACGTCAATTTGACACTTCCAGAAGAACCAGACATACGCACTTCCCCCTCCCCTTTCCTTCCTTTGTTTTCCTTCCCACCTGTTTTGCAATGAGAGAGAGAGAGAGAGAGAGAGAGATAGAGAGATAGAGGGGGAGAGAGAAAGAGAAAGAGAGAGAGAGAGAGAGAGAGAAAGAGAAAGCATAAGAAAAGAAAGAGACTAGACAAGAGAGGAGGTCTGTCATGTCTCCCTCCACAACGATATTTTGGGAACGAAAAAAAAAAACAAAACAAATGCAACAAATCTCATCTCATGTATACTTTGCTTTATCGTAGTTTCGCTATCACTTGGGTCATCATTTCAAGGTCGGGGGACATTTCCTGCTATTTGGCATTGGCTGGGTCTGGTCACTTGGAACTCACATAAGAGGATAATCTAGATCTATCCAATAAAAGATGCGCTCTGCCTTCATTGTTAATTTTATGACCCAAACACAGAACCAGCTTATAATATCATGACCGCTGAAGTAGCATATGGGGAAACAAAGTTTGTACGGGTGTACACGCTCTGATTGGTGATTTGATAACATCAGCTTGTCTGTGCCTATAGATTCTGAATCGGTTTGAAACATTAGACCATAGATTAGCATGAGATATATGGAACTTGTTTATCTTCCTTATTTTTCTAATGATCACGAAACTCCAGTGGCATTGGCAAAAGAAACTATGTAATTTATACATTACAAAGATAACCAGCATTTAATGATGTTTGAGAATCATAATTATGGCAGCCAGAGACATTTCAGTCGTCCTAATAGCAGCTGTGCTGAGGTCTAAGACTGTAACCCTAACTGAATATTTTTTACTGTGATAAATATAATAACATGACTATGATTACAGACAGAGTAACGCAATGAAGCCGTAGACAAAGGAATAAGGTTCTTTCGCAAAACTGAAAAAAGGGAGGGGGGTGGGGGGAGTTGTAAAAACATAGATAAAATACAGTGTTATGGGTATTGTTTTGGAGTCGTATAATGTATAAACAAAACAGTACTAATAAAGCCATCAACAAGAGAACGTCAGTTAATGTGGACTGTTATGATGTTTATTTGCACAGTAAACTATCTCAGCCTTACTACAACTGGCAAAAGCTTTCATTTGATGCACACATGAAGGGACATTCAATTAGAACAAAAATATCGGCGAGAAAAAAATTCTTTATTTTGACCGCATTACCTTCGCCTGCCTGTGTGTGTGTGTGTGTGTGTGTGTGTGTGTGTGTGTGTGTGTGTGTGTGTGTGTGAGTATGTGTGTATGAGAGAGAAAGAGAGAGAGAGAGAGAGAGAAAGAGAGAGAGAGAGGCACAATAGACATAAAGCACACAAAAAGCAAGGGGAGAACGTTGTCTGTCCCTGACGTCTGGCCCATTCATTTGGACCCAGTGATTGACATCGGAAAGGCGAATATGGCATATACTTAGTGAGGACCCCCACTAAAGGTCTGACAGACATTTCCCAAGACAGTGTGGAGAGTTTTATTGCCGCTTTTCATACTAGATCTATAGCTCTTGCCTTTTTGGCCACTTTGGTGTATATGTATCCCAAAGAGATGGATGGATTTCGTCCCAGAAATTTAATGTTAAGTAGGATCTGTTTGCTGATTATATATATCTGGTCCCTCTGCTCTACGCGTTTCTGTCTGCAGGGCAGACCTAGGTTTATTGTACACTGTTACAGTAGTTTGTGGCCATTTATATCTGGCTGAAGAAAGGATAATCACGAAAAAGGTTATTCTGTAGCCAATCTTTCAGATATCTGACGTTATCAGTCACAGAGAGTAATAATTTTTAGACAAGCCACTGTCTTAGTCTTCAAATGTTATTTGTTCTACGTTTACAGTAACAGATTTCTTGGGAGATGTACGCTTACTAATTCCCATTCAGACTGTTTTTGTTTCAGAACAAAGATTCAGATTTTAATTCTTTTTGATTTGTTAGACACTTCCAGAAGAACCAGACATACGCACTTTCCCCCTCAGACCCGTTTTTATATAAATTTCAAATTTGTTTTATGTTTTAAGTAGGTAGAACATTAAAAATAATTTACATGTACATGTATCTAAGAATATATTTAGTAATCCATGGATAATTATCAAGACCCGTGTCACCCTTTACAATTGAACCGAAAATTTAATGACTAACACTAAAACTTAATCTCAATATCACAAACCACAGAAATAAGGGGAACATCATGTGTCTTTTTAGAAAACTGTAAATTGTTGAATAATTATCTCCCTTTTACAAATATTATATAGTAATATTTTTCTGATGTACTGGTTCTCTTACAGGCCCTCTCGTGACAATTACCTGGCTTGATTCCCCAAATACTCCTGCAGATGGGCAGGACCGACCGTTTATATAGGAACAATCCCTGAAGCCGGTCTGACGGGCCTACAAAGTCCTAGGGTCAGAGATGTATCCAAATGGTCACCACACGCAGAGATCTTGTCCACTGAGACCCACATTGGACAAGTAAACAAATCTCGCTACATGTTTTCCCAGCCACGGGGTAAAAGATAACAATAGATGCTCCCAGGGATTATCAAAATATTCTCATACTTGTCTCCCCGTTAAGTCGGTTCTCTACGTGTTTTATTTCCTGTTACGTATCATAGTAACCTTTTCGTTTTTGTTATTATTATTGTCCCTAACGGCTGAGTCATAAATATTTTAACTTGATCATGAACCTTATCCGATAAAATTAAAAAATAAATAAATAAAAATAAAAAATGTTTACAGTCTGACAAGACATTTATTTTACAAAACATGTCTGTTGAAAAGACCCCCCCCCCCCAGAAAAAAATAAAAAATAAAAAAATCCAGTATGTCTATGGTTGATATCGTTCGTCCGTTCGTTATTTTGTATTCTTAAACGGGTAGCAGTCAAATAGCTGTACAGAACTATAGCACCATGCATACTGTAAATATCCGACAAGGTAGCAGATATTGCCCAGACGTATGACGCCAGACATAACGATGTGTAGACAGATGCACGGAAAACGGTCTTCAAAATGATAGATAGATAGATAGATAGATAGATAGATAGATAGATAGATAGATAGATAGATAGATAGATAGATAGATA